>JACEGR010003662.1:0-100607 GCA_014170235.1 Listronotus bonariensis
GGTTGGTTATTATAATGTGTTAAATGTGTTTTTTATTTTGTTTTAAAAAGGGATTATCGCATATGCTCGATTTCTTTCATAAGCTTGAATACAAAAATGCTTTGATTTAAAATGGCCAAATCTCTTTAATAATTAAGTTATTAAGACAATTAAAAAATAAAATGTTAAGAAAACGTGAAGCTGTAACTTTATATTAACCGTTGTTTTTTACTGTAAGCAATAAATCCTACGGGGTGATAAGAAAATTGAAAAATGAATAATTTTTGTTCGCCCTGTATAATGTGCTGTTAAAAGGGAGAAATCTCATTTGTTAATAATTTATACCCTTACCCATTTCTGATATTTTATAATCACAAATTTGACTACTCCTTTCAACAGCACATCATACGGGGCGATTTAAAGTTAATCGAGCATATGCGATAATTGTTTTAAGTAGTGTATCTTTGGATAATCCACGAAGGCTAAAAGCCTAAATACTAACGTACCGTGGGTGTCTTAAGAAAGGTAAGAGGGAATTTGTTGACACGGGACCTAAATACTTGAAGATTTCACATTCTAGAAACTCTATGGATAAAAGAACGAACATAGTGGGAAGTTCTGGGCCTGTCCAGTATAGGGATGCATACGCGCGTTTCTCTGTTGGGAACCATGAGTGGAGGAACTATACGGGACAATTCTAAATTCAAAATGTAAATTTTGCTTAACCCATCAAAGCCTCACGTTACCATATGGCAACGTTAAAACTAATTTTTGCAAGCGATCTAGTTTTATTTCTTTTTACTAAAAATATTAAATCTTTAGTGCTTCATAAATCTTTTATTATAAATAACTAAAAAAATTTCGAACAATTTTTTTACAAAATGTACTTAGTTACCTTAAACCGGCAAAATTTATGTAGGTGTTAAACAAATACTAATATCTATTTTACTAAGTTCCAACTTTAGAATAGGTTAGTTAACATTATGAATTTTTATTAGCCCTTAAAACAATCAAAGTAATATAAAACAAAAAATATTATGTATCCTAAAAGTCGCTGTTGCCATATGCAGAGGCGCATTTACATATTTGCCGCCCGTAGGCTATTTTATTTTCGCCGCCCCTTTGTTTATCTTTTTTCCTT
The DNA here is from genome assembly GCA_014170235.1 of Listronotus bonariensis. Classification (NCBI taxonomy): domain Eukaryota; kingdom Metazoa; phylum Arthropoda; class Insecta; order Coleoptera; family Curculionidae; genus Listronotus; species Listronotus bonariensis. The sequence continues at coordinate 1,121 of JACEGR010003662.1, forward strand.
GAAACATAATTTTGAAGAGCACTGACTTCTTTCAATTCTACGTACTAAATAAAATTCGAAATCCACAAAATTATTTGTAAGTACCAATGTTACCGCCCCTAAACAACGTTTACCGCCCTCCTAAAAACGCCGTTATAGGCTTCAGCCTACTCAGCCTTTTGGTAAATACGCCACTGGCCATATGGCAATTTCAACAACCACATTTTTTAGATAGTGTCAAAACTGAAACTTTTTAAGATTGACCTTTTTATTTACTTATTGAAAAAAAAAAAATAGTATTTTAGCAGTAAGATGCATGGTTGGACCATAATATTTTAACTAATAATCTCGATTTTGATAAAAAAGGACATTCCTTGTTTTATTCTTGAACCCTTCAATTCTTGTCCTGCAGAATTTAATAGTCATATTTTCGAAACTAGCAAAGATAGATATATCAAATGTGGATTGTATTAAAGCTCTCTTTAATGGTGATATAATATACAGGGTGTTCTATTTAAAAATATCATACTTCTTGTCGTACCCTGTATATCTTAAGAGACAAGAAAAATCTGATTACTGATATAGAAACTACAGAATTAACTCAGCAAACTGATGTTTTTATTTATTTTATATGATAAAAAATTAAAAATGTAGGAGGGGTGTAAATTTTATAAATTGACATCCGGTATATTACCCAAATATTAATAGTAAGGTCTTATACTGCATGAGCAATAAGTTTTGGTATATCGGCCAGTAATAGAATAACAAAACAAGCACTATTAGTTACGCATGTTTACAAGCCGGTATTTAGTTACATTGTTTCTTTTCCTCACTTTGCCTATGTGTTATATTATTTAGCTCAACCGGTATATCATTTGAAATGTAGTATATTTTTTATCCTAAAGATGGTGTTAAGTACTTAAGACTATATTTTTTTTATTTTATGGTATAGAGCATGGGATTTGTTGGACATAAATAATGAAAAAATTACAATTTCTTTATTGGCAACTGCTGAACCCGCTTTATTGCCGCTGACTTATGATCCAGCTTTAGAAAATCGCTTACACATCGAAGCTTTGTATGAATATGCTGCAGCCGAACAGTATGAAGAAGTTAAAGAGGTGAGAACAGAACAAATTGTTTGTTTAAAATTTAAAAAAAAATAGATTTTTATTTATTGGCATTTACATCAATTTAAATTATTAATAACTCCGCTAAGTTTATTATCAATTATTAAAAATAATTTTCTTTAATTGATTAAATTAATTTACCGCTTCTTCTGTATTAAGCATTTAAGCATTAGCATGGCACTTTACGTATGTAAGTTTATTCCTTTATTTTTTTTAGGTACGAAAAAATGAGGCACTGGTTATTCCAAAAGATCTAAATTATAATGCGGAATCGTTAAGCTTAAGTTTTGAGGAACGGGAAAAACTATCCGCTGTGCAGCCTCAAACGGTAAGTAAGATTATTTGGTTTCAAAGATTATCGTTAGTATATTATTATTATTATTTTTATTTATAGGGCGGATTACAAAGTGATAGTAGATTTAGTAAACCTTTTAAATTTAACTGCAATACTTCTTAATGAAATAAGTCCTCATGTCAAACTGTAATAGTTGGTCATAATTTAAAATACTGTTAATCGTCAACATAAACTGAAGCTTGCTAACATAAAATCTAAGAATCTAATGTATGCTGTAATCGCTATGGCTTAATGCTAATACCACTTATTATCAGTTTTAAAGGGTTATGGTTTAGAAGTTTTATTGGCAAAAAAATTGTCAATTGTTGATACAGGTTATATTGTGGTTGTGAAGGTATTACATTGACCTCAACATGATGGATTTCTAATAGTCTGTAGTAGTGCATTAGTACACCGTCGCTAACTAAAATGGCAAAAAATAAATACAAACCCCATTTAGCTAATTTAATACATGGTAGTAGCACTAAGCTATCAAGATTAGTGTATGTTTTTTTTTCAACAACCTTTTTAAATTTAATATACTGATGCAGTGTTGTACTGTTTTTTTTTATAAAAATAATTTTAGTAAGACAAAAAAAAAACAAATTTTAGGTAAGAAATGAAGAAGTTGGGCGTTATTTTGGGGCTCTTGTGGCACACCATTTTAAAGCTCCTGGCTAGTACTTTACAATCCCTGAAATATAAAGTCATTACCTTTACCTACTACATAATGGCGGCACTTTAAGAATAACCCAAATACTTGATTTGGACGGCTATATTTTCAAAAATAATAAAACTGGATAAACACATTGTGGTATTTTCTTAAAGGTCTTCGTAGAAAAAAGATCTTTATAAGATCTTTAAGAAAATACCAGTAAGTACGCCATTATGTATTAGGAAAAGGTATTAACTTTACATTTCAGGGTTATAAAGTACTAGTCAGGACCTGTAAAATGATGTGCCACAATACCTCCCCTATCCAATTGTCTCCTCCTATTAAGATTTAGCAAACGAGAGTGCTTAGAAGCACTGATCTCAATTTAAATTCCATTTTATTACTAAAACACCTTCTTTTTGATTCATGAGGACCCACTTTTACTTAACCTCAAACCTGCACGCTATTTTATGTATTATTATCTTCCTTCTTAACACTACCTTGACACAACAAAACTGAATAGTTGGTATTTTATTATAAAAGCAATTAGATTTGGTGTAACTTGTTTGAGGAATAAATCTCAATTCATAAACTGATATTTCGTTCCCGTTGGCGTAGCAGTTGTCGTTCAGTTAAGTTTGGCGTGTAATGCCATTGAAATTGTTTATTTTTGGGGTTAGGGCCAAACTGACCTTATATTTGTAATTGAAACCACAAAAAAAAGCGAATCACAAATATTAAAATTGGTAATGTACCCAGTAAGTAATTATTGATTTAATTTGCCTACAAATGCCAACTTGAAATAAACTTGATAATGTAATAATCTTAAACTAGGCTTAAGGCGCAATGGAATCGCTTGGACTATTTAATTTTATTCAAAACATTCCACAGAAAGATACCTATGTTCCTTTTTTAACATACGAGCAATAAGCAATCTACAAGATATTATATGGTATAAATCGTCCTCAATATCACAAAGCGGCGTATCTTCATGTTTAAATTTCACGAGGGTGCTTTTTAGGTATTTTTGTACTTCTCTTTTTTAGTAAAATGAAATAGGCTTAGTATTATATTTCTTTAACTTTTAAAGATATCAAAATCTAACATATGCCAATTTGTTATATTAAGAAGCAACTTTTTTAAGCAATTACATCAGCTCTAGTCAATTTTCCTACTTTTTGAGATACGCCACATCGTGATATTGCCGACGAAATTGCTTATGGCTACGTGTTATAACTTGAAAATATGTCAAATTATTTTAATTAAACTGCCATATTTTATTTTGTGTAATTATAAATGCATCAGTCCAATGCTAATACAGGGTGTCCGACTATATTTTAACCCATTTTCACCGCGAATAATTTTAAAAAAATAAAATTATCAAAATGCGGTTTTCGCGAAAAGCCTTGGATTTTTTTAAGTTTCTTTTTATATCCTTGCCATTGTGACATTTATTTCTTACGAAAACGGTCAATTTTCGTATATAGGGCAAGTTTGTTATTTTAAATGGAACCCCATATATATTTTTCTATAATCCTTAAATACAATTTTTCCCGCTAAAAAAAAAAATAACCCAAACCATGACTATTTCAAAAAATAATGGATTTATTGATCTCTAAAAATTGACTGCATGGCAATAAAGAGTATTATTTAAAACAGGAAATTTGCTACTTACTCATTATTTAATTTTGGTTATGCAAAACTTAAATTAAATAAAAGTTTAAAAAACACCAAGAATTACTCACAACGCACAAATAAAACACCAAATACCAAATAACTATACCTGATAACGGTCGACCGTAGATGGGAGATTGGGTTTGGTCGGTCGACGGCGTCAATTTTACCTGGATTTTACGATCGGGAAATCCCAAATTATAAATTAAATTAGGATGAGTGTGACCCTGTCACCGCATAGGTAAACGTTTTGAGTGTTGCAACCACTATATTTATTAAAATACTGCTAATTTTGTCAATGTTGCCAACACTATATTGGGTTTTAAATAAAAAATGCTAACCTTTATAACAACTGCGCATGTGCAAAGGTGTACAGCAATTCTCCCAGTGTGGGGTAAAAACTTCTTGCGCAGGTCTATTGAAAATATATGGGGATCATTTTCTATTAGCAATCCTTTTAATTTTTAGATCATTGGGCGCAGTGCACAGAGCTTTGATCTTCGAAACCAGAAGTCGCCGGTTCGATTTCCAGCGGGGAGATATATTTAGGTAGTAGTTATTTAAAAATAACGACCTCGGTGGCACTACCGCGTTGTTTAAAAGGTGCTGTGAAATGCATAACTGCATATTTCAGTGCTTGGCCAACGTTGACGGAACAGGGGGAACGATGGGTTAAACGTCTAATAATCCGACACTCACGGTACTCTGGTATTTAGGCATTGTGACTTGACACCTTCATACACTGACCTCTAATTGTTAATAATAATTTCAAAAGTGTTTGTGTCTTCTCTTATATTCAAAAATAAAAATTTGTATATAAATCTCTTTTAAGAAAAAAAGGGTAATAATAATAATAATAATAATAATAATATACTAATAGTACCCATCCGCATTTGGCCAGAATCTTTGATTCGTGGCTTAATGGAGACACACCAATTCCTGAATGGTTTGTAGAAGGCCGGACTATATTAATACCAAAAAGGGAGATCTAACACAGCCAAAGTACTACAGACCAATCACTTGCCTAATACCAGCTACAAGGCTTTTACTAGAATTTTGTATTCGAGAATACTGAGTGCAATATATCCTATTCTCTCTGATATAGGGGAGCAGCGAGGAGGAAAAGAGGAATCAATGGTTGCAAGGAAAATCTCTTAATCGATAGATGCATCACACAAGACTCAATCCAATACAAACGCAACCTCAGTATGGCATGGATTGATTACAAAAAGCTTTCGATACAACATCGCATGAACTAATATTGCATCTGCTTAAAGATCTCACGGTTCCTCCTAACCTGATTCGTTGCATCGAACAGCTGATGCCGCTCTAGAAATCTAAATTCTCCATATCATCTGGAGCACAAAAAATTATTACTGATCCCATTACATTTAAACGGGGCGTATTTCAGGGCGACTCACTAAGTCCTCTATTATTCTGTATATCGCTGCTTCCCGTATCCGTGTCTCTTCGGAAGACTCGGGGGTATTGCTGTGGACCACCTGGAAGAAGGGAGCGTAAGGTAATCCATCTGTTTTATATGGATGACCTGAAACTATATGCAACTAGTGAGCGAGATCTACAATAGTCTCTTAAAGTGGTTCACGAATATACCAAAGATGTTGGCATGGAGTTCGGACTTGACAAATGTGCAAAACTTAGGCTGGTGAAGGGCCGATATGGTAACGATTTAGAGGCTGATCAACTTGCTGACAGCGCGATTCTCCGTCCGCTTAGAAATAACGAAACGTATCGATATTTAGGTATCGACCAAAATCGTACTCAGGATGTTAAAGCTGTAAAGACCGAGCTGAGAAGCAATTACAGGCAACGCTTAAGAAAAATATGGAAATCCGAACTATCAGCAGCACGAATCCACTGCTGCAGTTAGTAAAAGAACATGAGATGGCCAATGTTGGAGCATTTTTGTTCAAGGCAGCCAAGCGAGCCGCGGAGAAATTCGGTCTCAGATTTGAAATAGATTCTAATGACGACCAATCACTTATAAGACAGGAGTCTAGTGCTGTAACAGCTACAGTTAAAAGAGCCGAACAACGGATGCTCTTAAAAGATCACATTAATAAGCCGCAGCACGGAGTCTTTTACAGAAACATCAATAGACTCGATCTATCTCGGAAGCTTACGTTTGGGTTTTAAAATCCGCCGAGCTTAAGTCTGAGACCGAAGGATTCTTACTAGCATGCCAAGATGGGGTGATAAACACATTGGTGTACCGAAGCCAATTTTCCAACGTTCTTGACACCGCATGTCGAGCCTGTCGACAGCAACCCGAAACCCTTATGCATTTATTGTCAGCTTGTCCAGTGCATGCTGTCAATAGCTACATCCATCGGCATAATGACGCTCTTCGGGTACTTTACTATCACCTGAGGCATTACTACGGCATCGATGAAACAGCAATACTGCCGTTTGCTCCCGGAGACATTGAGGCAGTAGTGGAAAATGACAACTGTCGCATATACTGGAACTACGCGTTCCCAACAACGCATCAAATTCAAGCGAATAAACCCGACATCGTTCTCCTTGATAAGACAAACCACACCATGTATGTAATAGAGTTCTCCGCCCCAGCGGAAACTAACATCGATATAAAAGAACGGGAGAAACGAGCCAAATATCAAGATCTTCTTGGCGAACTTCGGAGGCTCTATCCGGAGTATACCGTGCGATTGGTTGTCCTGATAATTGGCGTTTTGGGAGGCATGAAGAATAACATATTAAGGGAAATGAGGTACATTCCAGCATGTGAAAATACACCCGAACAACTGGTGATGAAGATGCAGAAATCTGTTGTCCTTGGATCCCTTCGTCTACTGAGGCAAATGAATTTGGCCGAAGATCACTGACCGAGCGGACGCGAGGAGTGGTCTTCGATATGGATGGCCTTCCGCACGACGCCCTATGGGGTCGGAGCCATGGGATACGTCGTGTTGGATCTTTTAAAATAATAATAAGCTTTATTGTCATGAAAAATATTTAGATATCTTTGTAGACAAAGCAAAACAATAAATTATATATACATATACAACATAGACAGATACACACTCAAATATATAATAGAAAAAAGAAATACCTGTTATGGAAATGTATCCTCGAAAAATTCATTTAAATTGCAATACGCTCTTAAATTGTTTTAGCATGATTTTTAAATTTCTTTATGTTTTTAATATTTTTCACTGAATTTGGTAAATGTTTAAATATCTTTTTGATTCATAAATTATAGATTTTTAATTATATTTGAATGTGGTATAAGTAGATCAATGCAGGGGTTAATTCTAAAATTATATAAAGAGTTTTCATTATAATTACACCAATATTTTTTATAAAGGGTGTTTTTTAGGTTGGATAGAACTTTACATGGCAACAACTGTCAGACTTAACTGTCAATCTGACACTGTTCATAAAATTTATTTTCAGTATACTTTGGCAAATCATCATGAATAAACTTACGCTTTTTTACTTTGAAAATCAGTCATCAGTTCGCCAGACTCATAGAAGACTTCGTGAATTTTATGGGCCACACGATCGTCCATCTGAGTTACTAATTCGTCGTACTGTGGATAGATTTCGTACCACGTACTCTTTACACGATGTGAAAACACCACTACGTCGAAGGAATGTGCGTAATGAAAGAAATATTGCTGCTGTGCGTGAAAGTGTGGAAGAGAATCGAAAGTTATCCATTCGTCGTCGGTCGCAACAAGTTGGGCTCTGTCCGTCAACTACCTGGCACATTTTGCGGAAAGATCTTGATCTATACCCCTATAAGATCCAACTGGTGCAAGAATTAAAGCCGCAAGATCATGGCTTGCGTCGTCGTTTCGCTAACTGGGCATTAGGACAGCTGGAAGGTGACCCGTTGTTTTATCGTAAGATTCTGTTTAGCGACGAGGCTCATTTTTGGCTTTCTGGATTTGTGAATAAACAAAATTGCCGGATATGGTGTGCTAATCCACAGGAAATCCAACAGACTCCATTACATTCAGAAAAAGTGACCGTGTGATGTGGTTTACATGCTAATGGGATCATCGGACCTTATTTTTTAAAAATGAGGCTGGACAGAACGTTACGGTCAATGGAGAACGTTACCGAACCATGATTCATGAATATTTGTTTCAAAATATGGATGATATTGATCCAGACGAGATGTGGATGCAACAGGATGGCGCTACATGCCACACGGCGAACGAAACTATCGCCTTGTTGCAAAACAAGGTTTGGCGACAAATTAATTTCGAGAAATGGACCTGTTACCTATCCACCCAGATCCTGTGATGTGACGCCCCTAGATTATTTTCTGAGGGGCTACGTCAAGTCATTAGTGTATGCTGTTAAACCAGCAACGATAGAAGCCTTAGAAGCCAACATTACTCGTGTTATTCATGATATACGACCGGAAGTACTCGAAAAAGTCACTCAAAATTGGACTAAAAGAATAGCCTATCTGGTAGACTGCCGCGGTGTCCACACGCCAAAAATAATTTTTAAACGTTAATGTAATAAATAATGCTTTTACATAGCATTATGTTATCGATCACAATATATTTACTTTCATATTTTTTATAGATTAAAGTTATATCATCGTTAAAAAACACCCTTTATATTAAACAAATAGTTTCCAATATAAAAATAGATGTCATTGTCTATATATTATGTTTAATAAATAAAAGTTTGCAAGATTCCCTAGATTTAATTTTGCAAATAATTCTTATAGCTCTTTTTGCAAAATAAAAACTGAGCTTAACAGATTTTGACCAGAGTTTCCCCAGAAACAAATACCATATCTTATTATTGATTTAATTAATGGTTAATAACTAGTTTTCAGTAGTAAAAATCAAGTTCAGTAGAAAGAATTCTAAGAGCATAACAACCTGAGCTAATTTTTTTTAAATATATTTTCAATATGTTCTGAAAAATTAGGTTTTTATTTACATAAATACCAAGAAATTTAGTAAATGAAGGTTTATTAATAATTTCATTATTTAAAGTGATATTATTAAGGTTACACCTAAATAGCAATATTTTTGTTTTATTTATGTTAAAAGAAAGTAAATTTGAATCACATCATTGTTTAATTATTAAAATATCTTTTTCGATATTTTTGTGTAAATCATTTACATTTTTATTATGCTACAAAATTGTAGTATTTATTTTTGCATTTTTTTACAGATTGCTGCTGCAAGTCGAATACCTGGTGTAACACCCTCCTCAGTCTTTAGATTATTAAGATTTGTAAAACAGAAAAATGACATTCAGGTTGAGCTGACAAGCTAACGATCAATGTAAAAATAAGTTAATCTAGGAATTAAGAATTTATGTGATGGAGTGGTTCATAAATAATATCCATGTGAGATTTTATTTGACTTGTAAGAGATAGAGGTAATTCTATTGATTATTTTAAATATATTTTACGATATACAGTGTATCTGTTTAATTTATTATCCAAGTTAGATCTTTGAGTCTTTGTCTCATTAACACTAAGCAAAAAGCATGATTTGTTTACCTTTAAAGTTATAAGATACGCTCCATGCCAACTATAGTCTATTTTTTTGCAAGAGATAGTAATAAAAATGTCTCGGGACGGTTAGAAGGTTATAAACCATAGGCGCACCAGTCTCTGTGCAAAGAACAGGTAGAAATACACCGAATTGCGTTAAATAAGGATTATAAATTTTATATATATTTTAGTATCTTTCCGTATGTGCAACTGAGTGGTTATAAATTGTTAGAGTATTGTTCAAAGTATTACAGTATTGTAAAAATGGCTTCTCCGCAGAAACGCGCATGTCTCGGCCATTTAACTGAAAAGCAGATTGTTAAAAACGTATTCGATTATACAGGGTGCGGCAGAATGGACTCCACATTTGGGTAGCAAATAAAAAGTCTACTATAAAATATGAAGCTAAACTTTTATTATTTTCAAAAAGAGCACACTTTAAGGTTTTTTTAACTATGTTTTCAAAATTATATCGTGTAAGTGACGGCCGTTAGCAGCGACACCATGCGAAGGCGTTCCTAGAAGTTCCGCATCACTTTTATCACCATGTCTTGAGGAATAGCAGCAGTTTCATCTCGGATCGCTGTCTTGATTTAGGAAAGTCAAGAACCAGTTGCCCTTAGTTAGCAACCCATTTAAAAATTGTTTTCCGGTCTGGAACAGAGGCATTCGGAGGCAGGAAGCGCGTACAAAATACTCTTTTCGACGCGGTGACACATTCGTCATTTTTGAATAATAGCTCAATAACAAATCCACGTTGGTCACCAGACCAAGACATAGCGCCTAGTAACAAACCTTATCAATCGTCCAAGCGAATGTGACCATCCGCACCAATGTCCAACTCCCATTACCGATGTTCTAGCCTGATGAAATGTGGGAGTCCATTCTGCCGCACCCTGTATTAGAAATGATCAAAACTCTAATTTAAGTGTTCAAAAATGTGCGTTGATGACTGGGGGTGGAAAAAGCGACAATTTACAGAATTTTTAAACAAGAAAAAGAGGGAGGTATAATTCCACCAAAAAGCGATGGGCACAAGTGAAAGGTGAAGTAGCCAGAAATAATACTACGTTTAAACTAGTAGATATAAAAACAACAAATTGCCATATCTAATGCTTCCCCAGAAAACTGGAAAAAATGTGTCGAACATGTATTAGAAGTAGAAAATAAAATGTGGTCTTTGGATATAATAGTAGATACAACTGTTGAACCTCTAATTATTATACAAGTAGACTCATATATGACTCAAGTAGTGATAGTATGTCAGATATGGAAGAATGTGAATAACTAGATGTAGATTATGTAGCATATTTAATTAGGTATAGATTATATTTTAAATAATTATTTTTTGACTATGCATTTTTAATGTGTATTATTAAAATGGTTATTATTAACTATAATTATACCAACTGTACAATATTGATATACTATAAATTTTAAAATAATTTTTTACACATATAAAAGAAACAAGATTTTCATTTTACCTAAACTGTTTAAAAAGGGTAAGTTCCCAAAAATAAACTCAAGCGCACCGCCACTGTCAAGGTTTTTATCACATTATTCCCACGTAAATACAGGTAAACATCTGTTATTCCTTTGTATTTAACCCAAGAGGTTGACGAATGACGAATATTAGAACGGAGTCTGCCGGCCTAAAATTATAATGCCTTATCAGTACATTACAGGTAGAATTGAAGAAAAATATTTATACTCGGACTAACACAGAAAGCGAATTGCCATAAAATTAAATGATTTATTACTCTCTCTTGCAACGAAACAGGGTATAACTTAATTTAGTTTAATCAAATACCCTTTTACAACAAGCTCTGAAACCATAATTGTAACAACACTTTGTTGGGCGCACTCTGATAAAAAAATTACGGGTGTCTCTAGCAGGTGACTCACCCCTATAACTTTTATATTTTCTAAGATATTTATTTAAAATTTTGCACCAAGGTATATTATAAAATGTGCATTGTTTTAAAAATTTAGTTTTTTTTATATCACTTCCGCCTTAGCTGAAAACGACCATAAGTTTTGTATTTTAAATAGTACACCCGGTATATTGTCTTTTATTTAAATGGAAAATAACGTTTCTAGTATAATGATACTTCCCTTGCTACGTTTTGACATTTAACCTCAAAATATGTTTTGTTTTAATTTTTATTCCAGAATGCCATAAATGCGATAAAATGGTTAGTTTGGACCAAGCAGTCACGGAAAAATAGTGGTGACAGTCTTTCGTTTTTATAACCTCTACATACTCGTCTAAGGTTTTTAACAATTTTATTAGCTCAACTCTTTTTTTAAATAAAGTGCTCTGAAACACCCTGTATAATGAAAGAGTCAGTTCTGTTTGATTACCCTGCACGAAAAAAAATCATTGGGTAGTAATTAATTTAAAATTTCAGATCACATCAAAAATCCACAAAAGACACATTTTAGGACAATGGATCTGCCTGGTAGCGTATCTGTGGCCAAAAGGCACTAATCGAAAAAGTAAAAAAACCGTCCAGAGGTATTGACCGAAGCTGCATATTGACCAAATTTCAAACCAAACAACAACGTACAGCCCAATTGTAATAGCTTAAAACGAATTATAGCCATATTTTGCGCAATTTTATCTTTACTTTTTGTTTGACCCCTGTATTTTATAGAAATGGCCATTTACCAATAAAGTGGTTAGGTAATAAAAAAGAACCAGAAAATAGGCTTTCAGAATGTGAAAACCTGGTCGAAATCGGTAAAGCCGTTTTTAAGTTACAGCGTTTTAAAGATATTGGTAGCAAAGTTTTGACACATTTTTTGTTTAGTAGTGTCTCTGGGGCTAATGGGCTGTAATAAAAAACTGGCAAAAACGCCTGGAGATATTGATATTACTTTACTAATGACTTATAATTAAATGCGAAAAAATATTATTACCGGAATCACACACCTCTAAACCTTTTGTAATTTAGCATCAGTTCATTGACCACCCTGTATACCATGTACAGTTGATTATTTTTCAAAAATCATTTTGCGCCATATCATCTAGACGAAATGGGCTTTAACATACCGAAATCCGCAGCTTAAAATATTTTTTATTTCCAAAGTTACTACAAGTTAAAATGGTGCTAAAAATTGCTTGTCCCGATTTTTTTGGCGCGCACTTTATATTAAGGTTCGTTCACTATAATATACATATACAGGGTGATTCAAAATCGATCACGGAACTTAAAGGGGTGACTCTACTTGAAAAATAAGGGTAGAGCTTCATATAAATTTTTTCAAAATGTAATTCGTTTTCGAGTTACAAGGCGTCAAAGTTCAATTTTTATTTTGGTTTTTTCGTCATATTGCATTTATTTTTTAACCAATTCAGTTAATATTTGGCACATAAATCGAGTTTTGCATATTCTAAAGTTTTAAGGCAAAAGTACTTTTTTAAATACCGTCAGAGGGCACTTTACCTAAAACTTAAAATTTATTTACATCATAACTTTTTTATTTTGACAGATATCGCAAAGCTGGAGCGCCATTTTATAGACAATCATAAACTTAAAAAATAAAGTACTCTTTATTAAAGTCGATAAACCTCACCTCACCCCACCAATCAAATTACCTACATACAAACACGGTGTCACCCTTATTTTGTCATGTAGAATCACCCCTTAAGTTTCGTGATCGATTTTTGAATCACCCTGTATAATAATAAATATTTAAGGTAATTATGCCGTATAGGGTTTTCTGCTGTTTTTATGATTTTTAAAAATATTTTGTCTTACATGTTATCTCCTATTTTTTCTTAATCATAATATATTGGCGCTGTTATAAAATATTTTTTTAGTAAAAAACAAAAATTTTAATTTTTCCAAAGTTTTTCACTTTTAATCCTAACATTTGGCAACAACGGCTTATCTGTTCAACTTTACGCATCCGAGTTGTATATGTAGTGGATTTTTTCAAATTAAAATTCAACGTGCGGAAGTCACGGTCAGGTTAGTTCTGGTTGGCAACACCTCATTTTTTAAATTGGATTAATTAAGGAATTTAAAAAATCTCTTTGACATATTTCCGTGTTGCCAAATGCTCTTCATACTTCACTTGCAATTAATGACGTTTCTTTAACCTTTTTGCAGAATTCGAGGTTATAAAACTTAAATTTCAATTTTTTTCTAAATTTCTCCATTTTTTAACAAAAATATTCAGTAATATTTTTGTTTCTTAATTTTGGAAGTGATTTTGACAAATATTAACTCCTTTTACTAATTTTACCCCGCCCAGAACCCCTATTCACTCCCGGCTCCCGCAAGTTTATTAAGTTATAATTAATTAAAACGGGATATTTTGGATCAGCGCCACTGGCGTTTTAATAAGAAAAGGGTCTAAAATCAGTGAGTATTATTTATTTTAAAGAAGTCGTAAAAACGGCAGAAAACCTTATTCGGCACTTTTAATATATTTAATACCACCTAATCAATTAATTAAAATATTATGTCACAAAATATCTTTAACTATTTTTTTTCCGAATAGCGTCAAACGACACATCAATGGCACAGCAACCTGTGTTTTTTTTGTACAATTTTTGATAGGTATTTAAACTAAAAACGATAATACCCAACAATTACTTAAACAATCTTAGTTCTCTGCCCCCTACGTGCTGTTAGAAAAAGAAGGTTATTATGGATTTTTTTGTGTCTTTTTAGCTGTTGTGAGCCACCCTGGATTTATTTTGAAAAATTGACTTAACATCATACATCTGATGTTTCAAAGTTTAGAGGAGGCTATACAAGGTTAAAAAAACAGTTATCAGCTTGTGTCAAGCGAGAACGTTGCTTATTTTATGCAGTTGTTTAACACATTTTATTAAATTTGGATATTTCTGATACAAGATACTATATACAGCAGTTGGCAATAACGTTGTGCCGTGTTTTCTACGTATTTATATTTTTGCCTCGCCACGATCGACTGGACTAATATTTACGATCGACCGATTGGCCACCCATGCTTTAAACCATTTCCTTTCCACGCATTGGCAAAATTCCACATTGACCGATTTAAAGTGGCACAAGTTGTATACTTATTTCAGTATTTATTTTAGTAACCTTACAACAAACAATATCATTTTGTTGTATTAAAAACCCTTGATATTGGTCAATAAACGGTCAGTTTAAAATGATAGCAAATTATTTTGTTCTATTTTTTTTTACATTAAATTTCTATTTTTTTTTATCTTTGGACAATCCACGAAGGCTGAAAGCCTAAATACTAACGTACCGTGGGTGTCTTAAGCAGGGTAAGAGGAAAGATTGTTAACACGGGACTTAAAAACTTGAAGATTTTGGGGGAAGGAAAGACCTCTGCTGGCAGCAGGTTCCACAGTCTAGAAACTCTAGGGATAAAAGAACGAACGAAATGGGAAGTTCGGGGCCTGTCCAATTGAACTGTTTCACCACGAGTTTCTATGTTGGGAACTGCAAGAGGAGGGACTATACTGGACAATTCGTCGGAGCAGAAGTCGTAAAAGTATGTATAGAAGAGCGGTAGATCTCCCACAGCTCGACGATGAGCAAGAGAAGGAAGTCTTTGAGCAAGTAAAGGATCATTATTAAGACGAACTGCCCTTCTTTGAATGGCATCAAGAATGCTGAGGGTTGTAGGGGATGCCATTCCCCAGACATGAGAACAATATTCCAAAGAGGGTCGAATTTGGGACACATACAAAGTGTATAAATTGGAAGGAGAAAAATACTTTTGGCTCGGAAAAGAAATTCAAGCTTTTTGAAGCCGCGGTGGCTACAGATACAATGTGTTTATGCCAGTTAAGGTTATTCTCAAATGTGATGCCCACAAGGTTAAATGTGTCCCCGCTCTGCAAAACCTGACCACTCATAAGCAAAGAATGAGTGTTTGATGATTTTTTTCGCGACAAGGAACACGATTGTGTTTTGGATGCATTAAATTGAACGAGATTTTTGGCGCCCCAATCCAATATCAAATTGAGATCCTGTGAAAGAGATATCTGCATCGCTCTGCGTTTGCTTTCCAAGTTGGGTTGAGAGATTGGTTTGAGAACCTGAAAAGTGGAGTGAAGGGTACTATCGTCAGCATAACTATGAATGGGATTGGTTGTGGAAGAAAGAAGGTCGTTGATGTGAAGAAGAAACAAAGTTGGTGCTAGTACTGAACCCTGAGGCACTCCAGCATTAATTTCGTGAAAGCTTGAAGAGTAGGCATCAACAATGACTGATATACGTCGATTAGAAAGATAACTGGAGAGCCAAGAGCAGAGTTTAGTTGGAAGACCGTAGGAAGGAAGTTTATTAAGAAGTGCGTCATGCCAGACTTGGTCGAAAGCTTTAGATATATCAAGAGCAACGATCTGGGACTCACCTAGAAACTCAAGAGACTTGTTCCAGTTGTGTGAAACGAAGGAAAGAAGATCTGCTGTAGATCTCTTGTGACGAAATCCGTATTGCCTGTCATGTAAAATTTTATGTTTTTCTAAGTACCTAAGAATTTGCGAGTTAATGGATTTCTCCATTACTTTACAAAGCATTTAGTTTTATGTTTTTTCTCGATGTCATTACTTGGCATAATCAAGAGTGAAGACAAAGCGGTATATTTGGTTAACATCTTTTTATTCGCTAGTCCCACTTTCTTACCCATTACCACTCCAAAATAAAAATCAATGTTTTGTTTCATTGTTAAATTATTTTATTTTACGGTAAATTTTCGTCAAAAGTATCTACTATATTTATAAATATAGTGCCATTTTATTTATACAAAAATAGTAGCATATAATTTAATAATTTATATATCAATTATTGTATCTATTCTCTAAACTATTAAGTAAGCCCGTAAAAAGAAATATAGATACAGAATACAAGTAAAAGTAATAATTAACCTGCTAAAATTAATACAATCCAAACTAAATTAACATAATTGTGTTACTATTTACAGTACTTTTATAAATTAATATAAACATTTGGCAAATCCTGTATATACAGGCGACTTAACCTACTTTTGAGTATTCTTATAGTTGATTTTGTGAAGTGTAAATGTTTTTCTTAGTCATACTATTATTGTTTTAAATTTTGTAAGCATACAAATGTTTAAAAATATTTGGTCTGATATAAAATGTATCCAAAACTATTAACATGTTTTATTTTTTAGGTTTTTTAAGCAAACAAGCGTGTTATATTTTTCTTGAAGTTGAGTTTTTACATTACTGTTTAAAACTTCTTTTTGTTGATTACATTAAGTTGATAGAGAAAGCAAAACGTAGCAAAAAAAAAAATGATAATAATATTAGTTGCATTTTAATTATTTTTCTAAAAATAGGTTTTAAAATTTTCTATGTGTGAGAAAACTAAAGTTTTACTTTTTTAATACGAAACGACCACGTTTCTGTATAATTTTTAGTATAGCATAATAGCTCCATTTGTCTTTTCTTCTAGCACTGGAATGATAGTCTCTGTTTCTTTTTCACTGGTTGCTATTGTAACTATGATTATATTTACAAACCCAGCACAGGTTGCGCCAACAACAAACCTAAAAGAAATTATAGTTATACAGGGCGTTATAATTGAAGTTCATGCTTGGTAATTTTGTACAACTTAATATATGGAGAGACGGTTGAATGTTGCAGAGTTCTCCAATTTGTTTCCTAATTGAAGGGTCGGCTAAAACAACGTTATAACTCACAAGCAGTATAAAATTGGGTTAATATGAAATGTAATACTATTGATTTTTACTGCAAAATATACAACTATCCCTGGTGCAAATAAATCAGTGACTTAGTACACTTAAAAAAAAATATAACGCAACCTACCAAAAAGAATATCCCAGTTCAGCCATTCCTTCAGAAGTCCATTCATTACCGATATCTTCTCTTGATAATACATTGGACTGAATTTTTGTGTAAAACTGAGCTATCCAAAATCCGATTCCACAAAGCGAGAAGAAAACTGAAATAAAAACATTTAACTTTTATTTTAATAGTAAAGTGTAAACAGAAAAAATAATTAATTACGAAAAAGCTATTTCGAGACATGTGATAGTGACTACTGTTATACATTTTTTTATCTCACATAAATAAAAGGGACTCTTGTCTCTCTTGTAGCGTAGTGACAGAATCTTTGATTATTAACGCAGAAGGCCCGAAAACGATTTGCAGCCGGGGAAACATTACTTTTACTCTAGTTATTTAGATACTATAGGTAACGTATGTCCTAAAAGTTTTGGCACAAAACTCATTGTCTTTAATTTTAACAAAAACAAAATAATATCAAGTTGCCTTTGAAAACAAAAGTTTATTTACTTTATTTACTGTCAGTTGAGATTTATTTGTTTTGAAGTTTTCGCTTTAATGTCGTATAAATTAGAAATAAGAAAAAGTATCTACAAGTTAGTTAGGCGGATACCCAAAGCTGAAATCTGTCGAATATTCCAGAATGAAAACATTTCACGCAGAACCATTTATAGAACAATAGCGGAGTGCGAGCAGGGAATACCATATCTGAATCTCCCAAAAGTGGAAGACCACGTGCATTTACCGCACAGAGGTCAGAGAGATTGGTGAGAAGAGCAAAAAACCAGATTGGAATGTCAACGAGGAGACTGGCTAGGCAATACAGATCTTCTAAGAGTACGATATCGTTGGAATTGAGGAGGAATGATCTTAAATATCGATAGAGACGTAAGTGCCCCAAATACTCTCAAGCGCAGCATTAAAAAAAAGATAAATATTGTGTGCCAAAACTTTTAGGACATACGCTACTTAAGTTTTAATAGTATAAGGTCTTTTAGAATAGCAATAATGTGCGCAATATAAATCTCTGAAATTCTTTGGTAATCCGAAAGTGGCCTCTGTAAGCCTTAGATGAGTACAAATAAATGAAAGATAAAAAAAGGTCCTCAGGTCAATCATTCAGATGTAGAATAAGGCCACTAACAACATTAACAACCATAAAGTTTAAGAACAGCCTCTCGATCTGGCGATGAAGCAGTCGCTGCACGCTTGATTCGGATCTGTGAAAGGATTTTTATATCCCGCTTTGCTTACTTTCACGCTGGTAAAGATAAAGGGAATTATCATATTATTTTTTACCTTATATTTTCGAAAATGGTCACCCGATTTTTAATTCTGGTACCCATACTTTATACCGTCATGTACTGCACTTAAACTAGAAAAGTGTTGGGCATGCAGAATTAATTAGTTACGTCGGACTGTTGCCAGACTTTTCAGTTATGTGCGTATTTTTTATTTTTTTTTACAAGTGTTTTATATATATATACAGGGTGTTACAGAATGTTGTCAACAAAACCCGGGGGCGGGTTTAACATTAAAAAATAGGAAAAAAGATCATATAAACAAGGGTCCGGAATTGCTTCGTTTTTGAGATACAGGGCGTTGAAATTTTTTAAAAATTTTTGATTTTTACTAACTTTTAAAAATCCTTTTTTCAATTTTCTTTAAATTTGGTGTGTGTGTTTGCAATAGTAATGGGTATCTTTTGAATTAATTACATTTAAAATATTTATTCCATTGGCGTCCCCGGGGGTATCTTAGGTCATATTAATGAGAAAAAATATGTCACGCCACTGCGTTTTATTAGGTTTCAGTTAGTTTTTAGATTGCGCAACTAAAAATACAACTGTTTTGTCTCTCTACTTTTTTGAGTCTCGCTTCGTTTTTAAGGAAAAAAATAATTCTCTGAACGCGGCTTAAGTAAAACGAGAAAATAATGTACAATGCTTGCAATTTTATTAATTAATAATTCAAATAATAACTAAACGAAATACATAATTTAAATAAAACAACAAATTTCAAACTGTCCAAAATTTATTCGTTAATGTTCTCACGTCAGTGGCGTTCGTGGTGGTAAGCATTTTATTTTAGTCAAAAAACGGCGCACCTCAAATTTTTTGCAAAAACTACTATCGTCTCCCTAAAGGAAAATTAATTCTGCTTAGAAAGTGCCTCTTGGACTTTTTCGTTTTAACGCACCGGTTTCGAGATAAAATTAATTTATTAATCATTAAAATTGGCTTCTTTCGGAATTTTAAATAAAAATTAATAATCTAGATAGCGTCTGTAAATGGTTGTCATATGTCAAACTTTCGAAAAGAGGATATTGTAGAGTGCTTAGTAATTTGCTTTCAAAGTGTTTTAATTAGTTTTTAATAAGTTACCTTTAAAATAAGTAAATAATATGGTGAATTATTCGTTTGAAGAATTAGCCGACATTCATTTTATGTACGGAAAAGCAAACGGGAATTCACACGAAGCAAGACGTCTCTATGAGGATGCATTTCCTGGCCGTCAGTTACCTTGTGTAAATACTTTTTCGAATGTCCATATACGTTTGAGAGAAACGGGAAAACTCACTGGCAATTTTGTGGATTGTGGGGCGCCAAGAATTGCACGAAATGTGGAAAATGAAGAAAACGTTTTAGAAGCGGTGGAACAAAATCCTGCTATCAGTACAAGGCGTCTGGCAAATCAGTTGGGGAATACGAATCATGTGAATGTATGGCGAATACTCCGAGAGTACCAGCTATATCCTTACCATTTACAAAGGGTTCAAGGTCTCTCTGAAGCAGATTTTCTACCCAGACTACAGTATTGTCAGTGGTTCAGACAAAGAACTGCAGAAAATAGGCAATTTATTTCGTTTGTCTTGTTCACCGATGAAGCTTCGTTTACCAGAAATGGTATTTTCAACTTCCATAACGAACATTTCTGGGCGGATGGGAATCCCCACATCATCCATCAATCGAGGCACCAGCAGCAGTTTTCGATCAGTGTGTGGGCCGGGATTATTGAAAATTATCTGGTTGCTCCCTTTATTTTACCCAATAGATTGGATGGACAAGCATACCTGCATTTTCTACAGGAAAATCTGCCCTTCCTTCTAGAAGCTGTCCCTCTTAATGTTCGCAGTCATTTATGGTTTATGCACGACGGCGCGCCTGCTCATTTCAGTCGGAATGTAAGAGATTATTTAAACCTTACGTTCCAAGGAAATTGGATTGGGCGAGGTGGGCCTATTCCTTGGCCACCCCGATCACCGGACTTAAATCCGTGCGACTTCTACCTCTGGGGACACCTTAAGCAACTGGTGTATTCCACTCCCATAGCGAATGAGGCCACATTAGTGCAACGTGTAACCAATGCTTGTGAAACAATACGCCAAACACCTCGAATATTTCCAAGAGTGAGAAGAAATATGCGAAAGCGAATTAGAGCATGTATCGAAGCTCAGGGTAGCCATTTCGAGCATTTCATTTGAATTCAAAACTTAATACACTAGTTTTTGTTACAAATAAAATTTAGCTTGTAGATTTTTTTTCTAAATTATGTATTTCGTTTAGTTATTATTTGAATTATTAATTAATAAAATTATTTAAGCATTGTACATTATTTTCTTTTTAGTTTTTTAGTTGCGCAATCTAAAAAGTAACTGAAACGTAATAAAACGCAGTGGCGTGACATATTTTTCTCATTAATATGACCTAAGATACCCCCGGGGACGCCAATGGAATAAATATTTTAAATGTAATTAATTCAAAAGATACCCATTACTATTGCAAACAGACACACCAAATTTAAAGAAAATTGAAAAAAGGATTTTTTTAAAGTTAGTAAAAATCAAAATTTTTTAAAAAATTTCAACGCCCTGTATCTCAAAAACGAAGCAATTCCGGACCCTTGTTTATATAATCTTTTTTTCCTATTTTTTAATGTTAAACCCGCCCCGGGTTTTGTTGACAACATTCTGTAACACCCTGTATATATATATTTTATTGCAATAAATTGGGCATTCCTAACCTAAGAGGCTTACGAATTTTTAAAACTTAGATTTTAGTAATTGCTAAGATATGACAACACCAAATATTTGGTAAATATACAGACACTTCATTAAGGCATGCTGCCTATTTAACACTTTTGCTGTTATCAAATTCTACATTTTGAAGATATTCATTCGTCACCTCATTGATGGCTTTACTTTCCGCAGCCATTTCTTCATTTAACGCTTTAGGTTAAGGTTTAAAGGTAAAATTTAAAACAGCCAATTGAATACCATCTGCAAGATAAAGCTGCTCTTCGGGGTTAATAAGATTACCCACTTTTACCATTACTTTTGCACCGTCAGTAAAGCACTAGTAATACATATTATATAATCATTAAGGAATGAGTCATATTCTGACAAGTTATCATTTAAAATCGAGTTACAGGCTTCTGCGGGCAAATTTTAATAAATGCGCATCAGCTTCAATTCTTTTCAAAATCAGCTGTAATCCTGACATATGAACAAATGGAACACCTCCATCACTGGATAGAGGCTTGGTTTGGTACACCAATGGCTCAAAGACGGATGATGGAGGAGGTGCTGGTGTATTTGGGGCAAGGCCCAAAGCTACCATTAGGGAGGCAAGCCACTGTATACCAGGCAGAAATATATGCTATTCTAGCATGCGTTCAAGAGAATATGAGAAGAGGGTATCACAACCACATTATTTACATTCTCGCAGACAGCCAGGCTGCTTTAAAAGCTTTGGATGCCCATCGTATAACATCCAAAATCACGATGGAGTGCCTGAATAGTATCAAAGAGCACGTATGAATTCACTTTCGCCGATCCCGCGCGAAACCCAATTCATTTTACGAACGGAATTAATCCCGCATAAATTATGCGGAATCCATGCGGTATTGCATTTCCTAGGTACGTATAGCACAAAACTGAAAAATTTGGTCACAATTCCGGTATCACTATTACCATCTACTACCAAGACATCTTATTTTTTTTTATCTTTGGACAATCCACGAAGGCTAAAAGCCTAAATACTAACGTACCGTGGATGTCTTAAGCAGGGTAAGAGGAAGTTTGTTAACACGGAACTTAAAAACTTGAAGATTTGGGGGGAAGGAAAGACCTCCGCTGGCAGTAGGTTCCACAGTCTAGAAACTCTAGGGATAAAAGAACGAACGAAATGGGAAGTTCGGGGCCTGTCCAATTGGACCGTATAAGGATGCATACGTGCGGCACCACGAGTTTCTCTGTTGGGAGCTGCAAGAGGAGGGACTATACTGGATAATTCGTCGGAGAGCCGTAAAAGTATCTATAGAAGAGCGATAGATCTCCCACAGCTCGACGATGGGCAAGAGAAGGAAGTCTTTGAGTAAGTAAAGGATCATTAATAAGACGAACAGCTCTTCTTTGAATGGCATCAAAAATGCTGAGGGTTGTAGGGGATGCCATTCCCAGACATGAGAACAATATTTCAGAGAGGGTCGAATTTGGGACACATACAAAGTGTATAAATTGAAAGGAGAAAAATACTTTTTGGCTCGGAAAAGAAATCCAAGGTTTTTTGACGCCACGGTGGCTATAGATACAATGTGTTTATGCCAGTTAAAGTTATTTTCAAATGTGACGCCCACAAGGTTAAATGTTGATAATTTTTTCGCGACAAGGAACATGATTGTGTTTTGGATGCATTAAATTGAACGAGATTTTTGGCGCCCCAATCCAATATCAAATTGAGATCCTGTAAAAGAGGTATCTGCATCGCCCTGCGTTTGCCTTCCAAGTCGGGTTGAGAGATTGGCTTGGGAACCTGAAAAGTGGAGTGAAGGGTACTATCGTCAGCATAACTATGAATGGGATTGGTTGTGGAAGAAAGAAGGTCGTTGATGTGAAGGGAGAAACAAAGTTGGTGCTAGTACTGAACCCTGAGGCACTCCAGCATTAATTTTGTTAAAGCTTGAAGAGTGGCCATCAACAGTGACTGATATACGTCGAATTAAAAGATAACTGGGGAGCCAAGAGCAGAGTTTAGATGGAAGACCGTAGGAGGGAAGTTTATTAAGAAGTGCGTCATGATACCAAATGAAGTAAATGTAGCTTTAGCGGTTTTAGTAATATTTGAGAGTTGCGGTACTTTTTATTTTGGCTATAAGGATAAGCTTTCCAAATTTTGGATATTGTTCAAGCTGAAGATCGTATTTTGTGTTATAGCGAAATATACATTATATTTGTTTCTAGCTGTCTAACTGTGTAATACTTACATGTTAGGAAATTCCAAAATATTAATCCAGGTACACCCACAAGGCATCGATATGTCGTCGTGGCGGTGTTTATGACGGCAAAAACGGCACTAAATATGGAGAATAGAAGCCCTAGACATAGAGTAACAACCGTACCAATCCAAAACCAATAGTTAAGGAATTCCGGCTCATATTTCATCATCTGTGGAACTAAAAAACAAGTTAAAATTGGAAAGTGTATTGTTAACAATGTTAAATCATTATATTTTTGAAAAAAAAATGTTTAAAAATACACTAAAGATGCAAAGAAATAGACCAAATTAGAATTCAATTTCGTATTCGGCGAATGATAACCGTGCTTTGGTAAATTGGGAAATTTTCAAAATGCTTATTTTGCATCTGCTGACAACTACAGAAACTTCTATTATTAGTTGGTATGTTAGTAAATAATTAAAACAAACTGTTGCGCCCCTCCCAAATAAATAAATATAACAAAAGGGCAACAATGACAAAACACAAATAAGTCAAATAATTAGCAACGCAAATAATGATTACTTAAAACAAGCCGTCATAGCTACTTATACATTTTCTAGGGGAAATCTTAGGAATTAAATATTTGGATTTTTCTGGGGCCGTTTTACTGGTATAACTAAAAAAATAGAGTTCACATAAAGTTTCAGATATCATCAGTGATCAGACCCCCTTTAAACATCCTTAAAATTGAGTTTTAATTTTTTAGGACCAGCAATGAATACATAACTAGGGTATGCAAATTATCGTGAGTTTTGGTAATAAAAAGTTGCTACAGCTCAAATTAGGGTTAGTAAATTAGTAAAAAATATTTAAACTGACTACGCTTCTTCACAAAATAAATAAAAGCATATGACCCAGAGATGTGATAAATGTTTTTCGATGTGGTTTTGTGTTCTAAACATGAGTCCGTAATCATTGCCGTATTATCCATTAGGCTGACTAGGCTACTGCCTAGGGCGCCATGAAAAAATAGGCGCCAGACAGGGTAGTAATAGGCGCTAGACAGGGGAGTTTAGAAAAGTGTAGGTTGAGTAGGGATTTTTAGTGACAAATTTCTTTGTGATTGGAATGAAAGTAATTGGAATGAAATAGGCGCGAAGTGGAGGGAAAGACTTTTTTTTGCTCTTCAAAAATTTTGAAAATAGGTGCTCCGGGAATCTAGGGCGCCTCAGACCGTTTTACGTCCCAGTCCGTAATGACCGGAATCATTAAGAATTAAATAACTTTTAGAACACTGAACAAAAAGCACTGTGACCCGTAATTCACATACTATTCCGGGTGGTGCAACCAGACTGGACATAAGAAATCCCATGTAAATTTTGATACACCTTTAAATATTGGCTCCCTTATTGATTTTTCAACAAAATTGTATTAGGCTATTTTGAAGACGTTAAGAAAATAAGCTTTTGCTTTAGCACTTAATTTCGTTATTTTCTAATAGGCCAATTAAATGTTCTTTAAGAGGATGCCGTAGCACGTTAAATTGAGCTAAAACGCGATTCGCGCTGCCGTTTTGTTATTTATAAAAATGTGTCTTAAAATGATCCAAAGATTATCGGAAAGTTGGTTAGTTTTAGGGTTTCCTATCATATATTTGTCCTTTATTTTGTAAAAATTTTTAAGTTACATTTATCAATTTTAATAAAGATTAAAAAAAACTTAAAAATGATAAAGGTAGCCAAATATGAAATAGGTACCTACTCAAATATGGAATATTATAAGCACCATTAAAATTATTAAAATTATTTACCAAGAAACTCTTTGGAAACTTTTGTATAACATAGAAAGCAACAAGCAACAAAAATAATTTGAATAAATCACAGATCCATGCGTCAGGCTCTGGATCCAGCGAAATTATTGTGCGTTGAGCAAGGTTGACACGGGACTTAAGTACGAGGGGGAATTATACGTCCGCGGGCAGTAGATTCACCGTCTTGATACAATAGTGATAAAAGAACGAACAAAGAAGGCACTTTGGGGCCTGTCCAGATGGACCGTATAGGGATGCATACGTGCGGCACCACGAGTTTCTCTATTGGGGACCGCCGTAAGTGGAGGAACTATACTGGACAATTTCTTAGAGCAGAAGCCATAGAAGTACCTATAAAAAGCGATAATTTCCCCTCAGGCCGACGATGAGCGAGAGAAAAAGCCTCTCTAAGCGAAGATTCATTTAAGAAACGAACATCCCTTTTTTGACTTGATTCTTGTCTTCTAATTATTTTCTTGCTCTATCAGAAGCTTTTTAAACCATCAAAGAACCCAAAAAAGCTTGGATTTCTTTCCGAGCCAAAAAGTATTTTATTTTATACACTTTGTATGTGTCCCAAATTGGACCCTCTCTGGAATATTGTTGTCATGTCTGATGAATGGCATCCCCTACAACCTCAGCATTCTTGATGCCATTCAAAGAAGGGCTGTTCGTCTTATTAATGATCCTTTACTTACTCAAAGACTTCCTTCTCTTGCTCATCGTCGAGCTGTGGGAGATCTATCGCTCTTCTATAGATATTTTTACGGCTTCTGCTCCGACGAATTGTCCAGTATAGTCCCTCCTCTTGCAGTTTCCAACAGAGAAACTCGTGGTGCCGCGCGTATGCATCCCCAGACAGTTCAATTGGACAGGCCCCGAACTTCCCATTTTGTTCGTTCTTTTATCCCTAGAGTTTCTAGACTGTGGAACCTACTACCAGCGGAGGTCTTTCCTTCCCCCAAATCTTCAAGTTTTTAAGTCCCGTGTAAACAAACTTCCTCTTACCCTGCTTAAGACACCCACGGTACGTTAGTATTTAGGCTTTCAGCCTTCGTGGATTGTCCAAAGATAAAAAAAATAGTCCATATTTGGGTACTATGATCTGTCCATATTTGGACTTCGACGACTTTAAACTAATTTTTATATTTTTTTATTTAAGAAGGTTATAAAATCAAATACCGTTAAAACGTACAACAGAATATCTGAACTATCTCTAAAAGTTCTAAAAACAGAATTTCATGAACTTTTGTACAAAAATCCGTATTTTTAAAATACCCTAAAAAATAATGAGAAAACGATAAAACAAAACGTTACTATAGCGACGAAATAAGGGCTTGCAATACTGACATGTTACCTCGTCTACTTGCAAATGAGCATAAAAAACAAGAGACAAACCCTCTAATTGCTTGTGTGAGTTTCCATTTTGGAGAAATGCCGGTATTCCATATTAGAGATACTATTCCATATTTGGTCACTTTCCTCTACTATTAGTTATTCATGGTTATTGGTTATTTATTCATTACTAGTATATTCATTACAATATGTATCGGCTACGAAACGATTTTACAAAAAGTTTCTCCTAAATAACTTTTAATTGACTTATGAAAAAATAAGGAAATTAAGGGTGGGATCTTATCTTATCCACTTTCTTAAACATATTCTAATACAATTTTGATCTAAAATCAATAGGGTAGAAAATATTTAAGGTTATTAAAATTTACTTGTGATTTCCTATGCCAGTCTGGCGATGCACAGGGCCGCCGAGAGATGGAAGCTATATGTATAAACATAT
Source organism: Listronotus bonariensis (assembly GCA_014170235.1). Taxonomy (NCBI): domain Eukaryota; kingdom Metazoa; phylum Arthropoda; class Insecta; order Coleoptera; family Curculionidae; genus Listronotus; species Listronotus bonariensis. Next base: position 28,024 of record JACEGR010003662.1, read on the forward strand.
TAGTTTGGAGGATAAGAGGACTTTTTTCTTTTTTTTTTCTCTTCAACCTTTTTTTTGGAGTTACTTTCTGTTGTTAAGGGGGCCCGTAACATTTACTTGTACCGGGATCCGGCACGGCTCTCGGCGACCCTGGCGATGTACCATCCCGGCAGGGCCGAATTATCTATGTCGGGGCCCCTAGGCAATGCAATTGGCCTCTTTGTGGGAACATTGAAGACAAAAAAAAGACTTCCTGTTTTTTGAAACATTGAACACACACCAAACAACGAGTCTTTAGCTGTTGACGTCCTTTTTGCTTTCGCGGGGTCCATATCTAATGCGAGGTCTCTAGGGCAGTTGCCTACTTTGCCTAATAAATAATCCGGCCCTACCACCCGGTAAATGATTTCTGTTTTTACTGCTTTAGCACGAATCTGGTGTAGGGGCAATTACTTCCTTCCCCAGGAAAAATGTTTTAAGAGTTATTAGAAATGAGTTAAGTCCCCCCACCCCTTAGGAAATTAAATTATCTACCCCACAGATTTGTGGTCAGTTTTGCGTCAACACCTATTCGTCTTTAAAACCGCTGGAGAAAAAAAATCAAAATAAGGGATTTGTTGGTTTTTAGGGTAGCGAAAAATTGTGACCCGAAAAAGTTGAATGCGGATATAATTATTTTTCTTTGTAGAGTAGTGTTACCAATGTAATACAGTGAGGATATTAAAAGAGTTCCCCTGATTTATCTTTTAAATGGGCCAAGATATCGAGTAGCACTCAATTTAAAGATCCTCGGATTCCTCACTTAACACCACTTTATTTTTAAATTCGGCCCAGCCGTTTTAGACTTACAAGCCAATTTCATTAAAATCGCACAGACCGCACTGTCTGGTACAGTAATTAAGCCAAATTTCAAACGGTTCTAAGTCTGGAACGGATAGCCCAATTTTCAAAAACAAAGTGGCGTTGGGTAGGGAATCAAAATGAGGTGCTACATGACACCCCTTTATATTTGAAAAAATGTTGCTAGTGCCCCTTTGGCACTAGGCCACGCGACCGAAATTATTTTTATGCCAAAAAGTAGCTTAAAAAGTTACTCTTTGAACCCAAATTTTACCCGATTGTGATATCTTGTCCCATTTAAAAGATAAAGTGGTGCGGGGACTATTTTAATATCCTCACTGTATGTAATTTATGTAGACGTTTAATAATAACCTGTTTAAAAAATGTATTTAATGTTTGTTTTTTCTAAAATATTTACCATTATTCAGTCATAGTCATTGAACATAACGCATTAAAGAGAAAAAGTCATTAACAACTAAGCCCGGCTGGTAATAGACAATAATAAAAGAACCAGTTATGCTTCCACATTCCTGCATTGACTTTATAATTAGGTGTTAATTTTGTATTTTAACAGAAACAAACTTAAGTTTAATTTACAGTTAGCAATGAACGCAGCGACGTCATATACAGTGTGGGCCAAATTAAACTTGCACACTTTTAACTAATAATAACATTTTATCTGTGGCGCCCATCTTTTTATTTTTCAGGTAGTAATATGTAGATATGTTTTCTTTAGGTTTACCAATTTTGGTCAAATAGATTTGAACAGGACGGGACTTACAGGACTTTTTCCAAAATAATGCATTAAAGATCGTTGCAAAATAGCTATTTATGTATCAAGGGCGTTACTAGGACTATAATGCTCTGAAGGTCAGAAATAGCCCGAGGGCCTCTGGCCCGAGGGCTAGATTTCGACCTGATGAGCATTATAATCCAGTAAAGCCCGTGGTGCATACAATGCTTTATGTTTTACCCAAAAAGAGTTTTTCAATGACTAATTACATTATTTATTCGCAATATAAAAAATAAGTTGCATCTGTACCTGTATACGTAAGTAGATAATGACTGGTGTTAAGTTTGACTTTGACGTTTCTATCAGTTAGTCAGTTGGCATTTTTAATTTAACGATTTGCTCAAAATGGAAGAAATTCCACAAAATATAAGAGAAAAGGCCATAAAAGCGACCGAAAATCTTTTGCCAGTTAAATCAAGGCAACAGTATGATCGGGAGTATGGCATATTTGGTATTTGGAAAGATGCGAACGCAATTTTTCAAATAACCGAAACCGTTTTAATGCCATATTTTCAGGAACTGGTAAGTTATTGATTTTATTTTAATACATATGTTTGTATAAACTTGATCTTTATTGTGAGATAAATAAAATTGGATAAGCAATAAAATTTCCATATTAGCGCATTAGGGCATTATAAGCGGGCATTATCATAATGCCCTAGGTGTGATAGCAGGTATTATTGCTACCATAACATATTTCGTTTCTAAGGTATTACAGATCAATAATAGATGGGTAAAACATAATAATAATAATTTTATGTATAATTAGGCTAATACGTTTACTTTTAATTAATTTACTGTTAAGGTTTGGTCAGCATCCACCTTAGTAACCATGGTTACCTCAAATTTTGATTTTCAAACGACATTAAAAAAAAGTTCTTTTTAAAAATCGAGAAAAATGTATGCTTTATGGGGTGCATTATTCATAAAAAAAAAATATAATTTCTAAATCCTCAAATTATTGACATATTCGCTTTTACTGAATGATTTCCCATAGTTTGTCTACAAGAAAAACGTATTAGCTTTATTCTAGCTAAATCAGCTTTCTTTTGCAACGAGGTTAATACAGTATTTTGGAAAAACTCCCGTAAGTCCAGTCCTGTCTAAATCTATTTGACCAAAATTAGCAAACCTAGAGAAAACATATCTACCTATTAGCCCTCCAAAAATGAAAAGAATGGGCGCTACAGATAAAAAGTTATTATTAGTTAAAAAGTGTGCAAGTTTAATTTGAACCACCCTGTACTTACTATTTAACATGATGGCTCAATAATATTGATTGGGATATTTAAAATATAAAATTGTTTTTAACACGCTTTTTTATGAGGAGATAAAGCAAGACAACTCTTTAGTTTCCTTATAGTTTTAAATAAAAAAGTAAAAATATGTTAAGTGCTGCCAAGGTACTTTCCGGAAGGGTCAGGATCTAGTTTTTGTTGTGTACAATCATTAAAACAACCTTTTTTTAACACGCTTTTATTAGCTTGGGTTGTAACTATCTATCTATCTATCTATCTATGTAACGGAATCTTTGAGCCTAATTTTTACCAACTTCCAGCGATTCAATTTCTTTGAAACTTTGCACACGTATCAAGGACCGATGACAATGCAATAATTTAAAACAGTATCCCGTTATCCTGATTAGGACCGCCAGGATAAATAAATTCCTTTACAGATTCTGTGTCCTAATACTACTCTTGACAAAATGGCGAAGGAATTTTTTAGTTAATAAACTGGAGCATTTATTTTTAAAAAACTAATTGATATATCGAACTAAAAATGAAAAATAAATAATAGTTTAAAAAAACTAAAAAAACACGATTTTATATGCAACCGAACTAAAATTAGAAAATAATTTTTCATTACAAAGAGTTTGTCACTTTAGAATAAAAGCGTGGGGTGCTTAATATATTAAATCTCATAATTATTCTATTTGCAAATATCTATGAGGGAAAAGTTATGAAAAAATAGTAAAATGCACCCCACGCTTTTTACTCTGAAGTGACAAACTCTTGTAATGAAAAATTATTTTCTAATTTTTAGTTTGGTTGCATATAAAAGCGTTTTGTTTTAGTTCTTTTAAACTATTATTTATTCTAATTTATACTAATAGGTAGGATTTATTTTTGTATTATTATCAAATGTGCAGGGTGGCGCCTTTTCGTTGACCTTGCAGGATATAGCGAAAACTAACTTATAATTCTGTATTTTAGAAATAAAAGAAGTCCTGGCATATGTTTATAAAAACTTTTTTTTATTAAAGAACATTAGAAATCACCCTTTTAAATTCCGTAGTTAGGAAACACCATAGATAACCTGCATTCAGATCCGCAGTGGCAAGAAGCATTTTTCGGATTTTTACGACCTCGCGCAGTGGTTGGACGAACATGCGCACTTAAAAGCCGTGGCAAAATACAAACACCGGCAGCCCGTACCCATCCGCGATCTGATCGTGACGCTCATTAGCTACCGTATTTCGAACGGAAAACCAGGACGTCGTCAACAAATGCTTTCCTATAATGCGGATAGTTTGTTTGAAACTACTGTGCGTTTACCCTCAACTGGCTTGCGCACAAACCGGTTTTTCCGCCCATGAAATGTAACTTTGTTTTGCGCAGGTTATAACATTGGCAATCCATCGAGATCAGTGGGAAACACCCTGTATTCAGATATTTTTTAATGAATAAATCTGGCCATCTTATCGCTCATGAATAAATATTTTAAGTGGCCTGCAGACACCTTCGCTTTAACAATTAAAAATGTAAACTAAACCAGACTACAAATACTTAAATGTGGGAAAAAATACAATTATGTTTTTATCCTGTATTAATGTTTGTAAAATAAAAATGAAACAATGTTTCATGTGCGCTAACAAAGTTTTTCTTCCGCAATAAGAAGCCTAAGAAGGTAAAAAAATTGTCTTATATAAAAGAATATATAATTCAAAATCACGTACCGTTTTACATCGTGTTAAAACTACATTCATGTATGTTTAATTCGTATAACGAATGTACGTCCTTAGAATAATAACCTTAAAATGATATAATCACCGCAAATTTTATATGCAAAACTAGTTCTTGCGAAATATGGAGGTTTGTATGAACTTAACATACATATTTGAAATTTCTTACTGTATTATCAAAACTCTTCTTGTGAAGGGTAAACTTTCAGTTAAAATTAAAAAAAAAAACATAAATTTTTGTCGATTTGTTGGAATGAAAATATTATGCTATAATACAGGGTATCCAGTTTCTCAACCGACAAACTTTGTGTGTGATACAATTATAAAATTTAAAAAAACTTGATATGTCCTAAACGTCTTAGTTTTTGAACTACGGGATGTAAAAATTAAAAAAAAGTTTTTATAACATCTAGTATGCATTACAAGACATTTTTAAAATAAAAAATGTTTTCCACCAGTGTCGTCCATGAAACTTTAAGGTAAATATTTCTTTTTTAAACAAAGTGGTACATCACTGCTTTTTCTATTTGTTTTTAATTTTCGTTTAGTTTGGAACAAATTTGATCTCTTTACTTTTTTATGGAAACCATTTCTCGGCATTACATGGTCATTTTGTATTGGTAATATCTTATTCTTCAGTGAAAATTTCCCTTTTTATTTATTCTTTAATTAGATAGGGATTGACCTTACCAAGAAATGGTTTTCTATCTATAAAATTATTAAAATAAAAAAGTCAAGAGATAAAATGTTTTTAAACTAAACGGGAATTTAAAAGTATATTTATTTTATAAAAATTCACTGACGTACCATTTTTTCTTTAAAGAATTGACCTTGAACCTCTCATGGACGCCATGCTAAAAATGTGTTCTAGTGCACAGAAGCAACATTTTTTTACTTTTCTACTTATGAGCGGCCAAGTTTTTACAGAGCAAAGACACTTTTAATCTTGTGGGCGTCACATTTGAAAGTAACCTTAACTGGCATAAAACACATTGTATCTATAGCCACGGCAGCTTCAAAAAGCTTGGATTTCTCTGTCGAGCCAAAAAGTATTTTTCCCCTTCTAAATTCATACACTTTATATGTGTCCCAAATCCGACCTCCCTTGGAATATTGTTCTCATATCTGGGGCATGGCGTCCCCCACAACCTAAGCATTCTTGATTCTATTCAAAGAAGAGCTATTCGTCTCATTAATGATCCTTCACTTACAGAAAGGCTTCTCTCTCTTGCACAACGTCGGGCTGTGGGGGATTTATCGCTTTTTTATAGGTACTTCCATGGCTTCTGCTCTGAAGAGATTGTCTAGTATAGTTCCTCCACTTACGGTTCCCAATAGAGAAACTCGTGGTTACGCGCGTATGAATCCCTATACGGTCCAACTGGACCAGGCCCCGAACTTCCACTTTGTTCGTTCTTTTATCCCCTAGAGTTTCTACAGGTTGTGGAACCTGCTGCCGCAGTGTTTCTTTCCTTCCCACCAAATCTTCAAGTATTTAAGTCCCGTGTCAACAAACTCCCTCTTACCTCGCTTAAGACACCCACGGTACGTTAGTATTTAGGCTTTTAGCCTTCGTGGTTTGTCCAAAGATAAAAAAAAACATTTTTTTTTAAATATCTGAATTAGTATACATTTTATAATAAAATATAATATTTTATTAAAAAATGTTACACCTATAGTTCAAAAACCAATACGTTTGGGACATTATGTTCATACAAAGTTTCTTTTCCAATTTTTATTGTAGAATCACCCTTAAAGTTTGTCGGTTGAGTTATTGAACACCCTGTATATTTAATCCAATACAATCATTAATACCAGGCGTCAGTTAACTAATTTTTATATTATTTTATTTTATTTTTAATTAGGTAATAAATTTAAAGAGAACTATAAGCATCCAAAACACCATGAAATGACCAAAGTAAAAAATCGTTGATTTTCGAGATATTTGCACTTTAATAAAAATTTTACAATTTTGGTCACTTTCTATATCATATAGCGATTTTTAATAATGGTTGGTATTTTAGATAAAGCAAACGTTTTATGAAGGATAACTTTTTTTCGAAATATCAATATTAGGAACACCTATATAGGGTTTATATGGGTTTTAATACCTTTAATATTTATTTAATTATTTCGGCTTTAAAGAAATCACATCCAAAAATTAAAACAAATAATCGAAAATATAGTGCAAGGTTTTTGTCACTAAGCAATAACAGAGGAGTCTAGGTCATATTGTTTTATTCAGGGTCAACAACGTGCTAAGTCACCAAAATACTAAGTTCAACTTGGTATATATACAGAACTTGTCCTAATAATGGGGAGGAGAAAGAAGTTAGAAAAATATTAGATAAGAGGTATGTAGTAGAAGTCAAGAAAGTTAAAAAGTTAAAGGTTTAGCTAAGCCCCGTAACGGGCTACGCCGAGTGAGGGTATGCCCGTACTAAATTTAGTTAGTCAAATAGTTCCTGTAGTCTTATAGTGAAAGAAAAAGATAGTTTTATTGTCCACCGGTCTCATGGTCTCAAGAAGATAGTTCCATATGGTACATTTGCCCCAACTTTTTCTCCACGTACTATTGTCTGCCTTTCACTCCCATTTTCTTCTTCCACATCAAGCTACTGTAACTCTCATGCCAATTTCCCCATATCCCTCAGCTTCCTCAGGGCCTAATGCTAGCTTCTAAACTCCGTCTTTACGACGTAACACAACAACTTCAATGCAAATAACTATTTTTCCATTTTCTTCTTTCATCAACTCTGGCTAACCCCATTTAGCCATCTTTCAAAAACTGAAGATACACTTCACCTTCATTTTCCTGTAGCTACGCTGCTACCTCCTTGCAGCTACGCTACGCAACACATTTTTTCCCCCGTCTTCGTCATTTACCACACATTTCTTCTTTGGGAAACTGGACGCTCTTTACCATATATATGGCATTTTCTTCCACCGATACACTGAGAGGTAGAAAGGGCGTACCATGAGCGACTTTTCCTATCGCGTCACAAAGGGCATCTGGAACTGAGCGGGCACAGCTTACCATAACCGAAGTTTCACAAGGTCACTGGGAACGGGGGCGCCTCCACCATATGTGACATATATTTTGAATTCATAGGGCCATTTTACGTCACTGGGGCAAATGTACCATATGGAACTATCTTCTTGGGACCATGAGACCGGTGGACAAAACTACCTTTGATTTAGTGCGGGCATGCTCCCCACTATGGGTGATAGCCTGCGTACTGGGAACTAAACTCTTAACTTTTTTACTGTGACTTCTACTACATACTTCTTTACCTAATATTTTTCTAACTTCTTTCTCCTCCACATTATTAAGGACAATTTCTGTATTTATACCAAGTTGAACTTAGTATTTTGGTGACTTAGCAACGTTGTTGACCCTGAATAAAATAATATGACCTAGACTCTGTTATTGCTTAGTGACAAAAACCTTGCACTATATTTTCTGATTATTTGTTTTAATTTTTGGATGGGATTTCTTTAAAGCCGAAATAATTAAATAAATATTAAAGGTATTTAAACCCATATACCCCCTATACAGGGTGTTCACAATATTAAAAACGTTACACGTATAAGTAGAGTCCATCCGTGGGCACAAGGCAGATTTTAATTTTAATTGCCCATATCTCAAAAACCAATGATTAACCTTAGTAAAGGTAATTTTTTGTTTTTCTAAATACCTATGGGTTGTTTAATCCGCCCTTTTAGTATAATTTGTTGACTTTTAGGCAGCCTGTATATTAAGTATTTTTACAGTTTGAGAGAATTCTTGCTTAAAGCGTAATTTTTTGTTTTTAAAAATGCTGCAATTTATTTTTCAGGTATTGCTAAACATTAACAATTTGTGTAATAAATGCATAAAGTAATACTTCTTATCAAATAGAAGATTTGACAGGCGAGTGCGAAAATCCCATGAGTAAAAAAGATAGTTTTTCCACGACCGTTAAAAAAATGCTGTTTTTAATCGTTAACATGAAGGTAAAGTACTCCATTTTAGTTCACTACATAAAGTGTTAAAAAGTAACTTTTTAATACTTCAAAACTTTTTCATACTTTGAATTAGTGTTTTGTTTCAGTGCCTATTACAATAGACTTAAATATCAATTTATGCAATGTAACAGTAAACGCGACATTAACTAAACCAAACGGTTAAGTTACCTTTGATTTTGTCATTATTTCTTTTAGTTCATGTGTCACTAGTTTTAAAATTTGACAGTTTGCAAATAAATTGAATAGAAATTATTGAAAATTGATAGTATTAATGAATTTGTATGACTAAGAAATTGAAAAGACATTTTTACTGTTTTAGTATCATTTCTACAAAAAAGGAAGTACATACAATTTTCTAAAATTAAATAATAAATGCATAGTTATAAAGAGGATAATTGTTTCTTAAAAAAATAAGGAGGCTATGATTTTTTGTAGCAATATAATGGCTGTGCTGCAAAAATTAAAATTAATAGGTTTAGATAAATAAAACATGTATAAAATGGTATTTTGGGAAATTTTTATACGGTCGTGGAAAAAATATAGTATGTAACACATGCATAAAGTCTGTTTTTTACTCATGGGATTGCCGCACTCGCCTAACGGCTCGTGCTGTGAAACTCTCCATTCGTAAAAAACTTCACTTAATGCACTTGTTACATAAATTACTATTATGCATATGCTGCATTTTTTTATCTTTGGACAAACCACGAAGGCTAAAAGCCTAAATACTAACGTACCGTGGGTGTCTTAAGTGAGGTAAGAGGGAGTTTGTTGACACGGGACTTAAATACTTGAAGATTTGGGGGAAGGAAAGACCTCCGCGGGCAGCAGGTTCCACAACCTAGAAACTCTAGGGATAAAAGAACGAACAAAGTGGGAAGTTCGGGGCCTGTCCAGTTGGACCGTATAGGGATGCATACGCGCGGAACCACGAGTTTCTCTGTTGGGAACCGTAAGTGGAGGAACTATACTGGACAATTCTTCAGAGCAGAAGCCATGGAAATACCTATAAAAAAGCGATAAATCCCCCACAGCCCGACGATGTGCAAGAGAGGGAAGCCTTTCTGTAAGTGAAGGATCATTAATGAGACGAATAGCTCTTCTTTGAATAGAATCAAGAATGCTTAGGGTTGTGGGGGACGCCATGCCCCAGATATGAGAACAATATTCCAAGGGAGGTCGGATTAGGGACACACATAAAGTGTATAAATTATAAGGGAAAAATAGTTTTTGGCTCGAAAGAGAAATCCAAGCTTTTTGAAGCTGACGTGGCTATAGATACAATGTGTTTATGCCAGTTAAGGTTACTTTCAAATGTGACGCCCACAAGATTAAAGGTGTCTTTGCTCTGTAAAACTTGGCCGCTCATAAGTAGAGGATGAGTATTTCATGACTCTTTTCGCGACAAGGAACATGATTGTGTTTTGGATGCATTAAAATGGACGAGATTTTTAGCGCCCCAATCCAATATTAAATTAAGATCCTGCGAAAGAGATATCTGCATCGCTCTGCGTTTGTTTTCCAAGTCAGGTTTAGTAATGGGTTTAGGAACCTGAAAACTGGAGTGAAGGGTACTATCGTCGGCGAAACTATGAATGGAATTAGTTGTGGACGAGAGAAGGTCGTTGATGTGAAGAAGAAACAATGTTGGTGCCAGAACTGAGCCCTGAGGGACTCCAGCATTTACTTGGTAAAAGCTTGAAGAATGGCCGTCCACAATAACTGATATACGACGATCAGATAGATAACTAGAGAGCCAAGTACAGAGTTTAGTTGAAAGACCATAGGAGGGAAGTTTATTAAGAAGTGCGGCATGCCAGACCTGGTCAAAAGCTTTGGATATATCAAGAGCAACGATCTGGGACTCACCTAGAAACTCAAGAGACTTATTCCAGCACTGTGATACGAAGGAAAGAAGATCTGCTGTAGATCTTTTGTGGCAAAATCTATACTGCCTGTCATGCAAAATTTTGTGTTTTTCTAAGTACTTAAGAATTTGTGAATTAATTAGTTTTTTCATTACTTTGCAAAGAACTGAGAGAATTGAAATTGGTCTATAGTTAGGTGGATGGAAGAGATTTAGATCCTAGCATAATATATACTACGACCGTATAAATTTGATAATTGCAATTTCTTAGTCATCTAATTCATTATTATGAATAACTTTTCCTACTTATTATTAAATTTATCCACAAACTAATGCATTTTAAATTGAGACATAAACTAAAAGAAGTAATGGCGAAATTTATGGTAACTTGATCTTTCGGTAAAGTTGATGTCGCGTTAATCGTTACATTGCATAAATTCATAAGAAAATAAAAATTTTGATAGGAGCTTTGAAACAGAACACAAATTTAAAGTGTGAAAAAGTGTCAAACTCATAAAAAGTTACTATTTTTATTACTTTATGCTTTATGTAGTGTACTAAAATTGAGTAGGTATAGAAGGAACAGATTAAAAATGTAAATTCGGTGCTCTTTAATAAGAAAAAAACACAAAAAAGTTTAAAGCAAATAAATGCCATGCTTGTCTTCGCGGCCGCCTTTGCTATATTTCTTTTATGATATGCCGGTTGATGCAGCTGGTCATCGCACTATGGGATAGAAATTAATTTTTTGGTCAAAATTCTGAAACTTACCAATCTAACTTAAAATGAGGTGCTTTTTACTGGAAAAATATTTTAAATTAATACAAATGCTTTTTGGAAACCTAAAACTTATTATATGTTATTATAAATTTACACCCCCTTAACATTATTATTTTTATTGTACAAAATAAACTAAAATGTCAGCTTGTTTGGTTCTGTCTGGTAATTCGGTAGTATTCTAATCAGTAATCCGATGATTAATATCTCATATGATATACAGGGTACGACAATAGGTATGATTTTTAAAATGAAATACCATAAATATTATATCACCACCAAAAAAACTTTTAAAATGCTTTAAAAAATAATACATTTGATGTGTCTATCTCAATTAGTTTCGGAAATATGACCATCTAAATCTGAAAAATAATTTTAAATTATTCTTAGAAGCGTAATAGAGATACATCTTCCCAACTTTTTATTTTTTAACGTATAAAATAAATAAAAACACTGTTTTGTTGGGTAGATTCTGTAGAATCCATATCTTTCATCAGAATGCTTTTATCTTTTAGGATATACAGTGTAGGACAAAACATATTAAATTTTAAAATGGAAAACCTTGTAAATTATAAAAAAATCTTGTATCTGTCCTTACACTCAAAAGTAGCAAAAAGTAGGAAGGCAATTGTAAGTACAAAAACTGATAAAGAAAAAGGTAAAAAATCTTTGACAAAAGTAGCGAGACTTCACGAGACTGCATCGGAAACACAACAATAGCTCTTATTATTTAAACTTTCTAACTTTTTTACTAAACAAGGCTAATAATAAACTAGGTAGATTAAATGTTGTATATTTATGTTTACTTAAAATACATTTTTACCCCAATAAAAGTCGTCATATCCTTTTATAATTTTGCGTACATGTAGTTTGAAGTATCTACTTTGAAATACACAGCATAAGCCATTAAAATTCAAAGTTGCTTTTTGGCCAAAATAATGGATTTCTATCCCATAATGTATCGGCGCGTCGCTGTAAAGGATAGCGGCGCCTTTGCATAAAATAGTCCGATTGCAGGCGGCCTTTTTTATGTTTTTTGTGTTATTTTCAAAGGGTACCGAATTTGCGCTTTTAAAATGTTCTTACTATACTTAGGTATCTTCATAATAACAATAAAAAAGGGCATTCTTTAAAATGTTCATGGAAAAAATGGTTTTTAAAATATGTAATTTTAAAAATCATTTAACTTACCGTCAATTTCATATGTTCTCCATCCATAAGCCACATTAAGTTCCTTTTTTCCATCGAATAATCCAAAATGGATCCTTCCATCGCTTTCCAATGGATTCTTCGATCTTTTAGCCCTAGCTTCAACCCAATGTTTAGTTCCTAATCCAGCCAACAACAGGGCTGCAGCTGCACAGAGCAACAAAAAATGTGCAAAATATCAGACCTTTTCTAAAGAAATTCGACATTTTTGGCTAGGGTATCATTGGAAGCTTTAATTTGTTCATCTTATTTTGATGTAGGTAGTAACTTTAGGCTTATTTCGTTCTGAAAATTAGATAATTTTTTTATATTAATAAACCAACACATCGTGAGTGCTTCGATTATCTAAAGATATCTAGATAAATCTGAGAAATATAAGATATAATTTCCATTATACCTACACTAAGCCAGGGCCGTATTAACTGTTTAAGGCGTCCTACTAGAATTCCCGGAGCGCCTATTTTCCACCAAAAAAAAAATTTGAAGAGCAAAAAAAAAAGGTCCTTTCCTCCGTAGTGCCTATTTTGAGTGCCAGGCCTTACTTTACCACCCGAAATAAAATTGAATGACAAAAAAAGGTCATTCCCTTCTTTTACGCCTATTTCATTCTTTCATTCCAAAGCATCTTATTTACAGAGAAATTACTCATCAAAAATCCCCACTCACCCTAAACTTTTAATTCCCTCTATAACTCCCCAGTCTGGCGCCTATTACTCCCTGTCTGGCGCCTATTTTTCTCATGGCGCCCTAGGCTGTAGCCTAGTCAGCCTAATGGATAATACGGCCCTGCACTAAGCTGAGACTAGCTATAGATATAATGAAAATTGTGTTCGAATTGAAATGATCATATTTCTGAAATTATTAAAGATAGATATATCAAATGTTGTATTTTGTAAAGCTTTTTAAAAGACTTTTTGATTCATGATATAATATATAGGGTGTTGTAAAAAGTATAAAACTTTTGTAGAAGACGTTTTTTTTCTATCCTCCTTGGTTATAGTTAAAAGTGGGTGGCAAAATATAATTGAAAACTCTGTACAGCAACATACATTTTTTTAAAGTTTTAATTCGTTCTTCTTAGAGTTTACGTTTTTATTTAAATTTGGTAAAAGCGGTTATCTCCATTAAAAAGCTATTGCAGGGACTTATCATATTGTTCCGAAACACCTCGTGCCTTCGTTTTTATACCTTTATTAACAATGTAACGTAACTATGGTTACAATAACGGCAAAATCTTAAATTGTCAATGTCTCGAAGTTTACAGCACAAAAGTCGAATCTGTACTAACTGATTGGAGGTTTCCGTCGCCCTTTTATAGTATGGTGGAAGAGTAAAGAATGATCTAGAATCTTCGAGGAATATCGTGAAAATTCCATAGTACAGGATGGCATAAAAGTTCTCAATGGATAATTCGGACGTTTTCGGAAACCTTCGAAACTGATGAAAGAACTTGGAAAATCTAAGGTAAATTATTCAAATAAATTATCAGACTAAATTAAAAGGTCCTAACTTTATACAATTCTATAAAATAACACTTATTTTTAATGTCCGTAACAATATTTAATATTCCATTTTTAATACTTTCTGAACAAAAGGTCTTTCCAAAGTGAGAAAATTTGCAAGGGGATCCGTTTAAAAATACTATTTTACTATCTAACTCAAAATCACGTATGTCATTTTTTTTTGTTGTCTTTAATATTTTTAAAAGTCTAAAAATGCTACATGTTTACCATTAAAAAAATATATATATCTTCACAAAAATAAAGTTTCTAATAGCGGACACGTAATTTGGTCACTGTATAGTGAATTGCTTACCCTGTCTTAAGTGATAAGGCGAACTTTGATAATTATATCGTCAGGCAAAACCGAAATTGGGGAATCGGAAAAATATGGTTATTTGTATAACGTCCGTGGTGGCTCTATCACACTGTGAAAAGATGTCGTAAAATGCAATATTTTGCATATTTCGGCAATTGATTCTTTTGACAGCATTGGTGAAAAAAGTTCAACATCTAAAACCCCGAGACTTAAGCTTTATAGTACTTAACTTAAAACCAGCAATATTGACGTATTAACGTATTGACAAGTAAATATGTTTTTAAAGCCGGCTACAGACGACATGCCTAGGCTTGGCAAATGTCCGTTCGCCCAAACGTTTCCGCATCCCAACGTTGGCTTTGCTTTGCCATATGTTTCGCATACACACGATGCGGAAACATTTAAGCGACTGGACATTTGCCAAGCCTTGGCATGTCGTCTGTAGCCGGCTTTAAATAAACTAAATTGCTTACCTATCTATTACTAGTTATTAAAATGAAAGGTAATTAATTACAGAATTGACAGAATTATTTTAGGATAAATAGAACCATAACATTATTTTGTGTCTTTTACCGTTATTGAATATAGCAACATGCTGTTGCTGTTTTAAAAACCAGCAATAAATTGACGAATAGTGTTTTATACATTTTTAATGTAAAAGTTAATCTAGACTCAAAAATTAGTCAAATACAGTGTGTCTATGTAAGTTGGCGTCATATGGGAAACTTTTTTATTATTAATTTTACGAAAAAAGTTATTCTTTTTAAAAAGCATGGTCCAAAACCTAAAATAATATCATTAGGTATTAAATTGTGTCAGTCATCTACGAGGTTTGGCCAAACATGTAATTTTTCTCAAAAATAAAATACCTGTGTTTTTGCTAATATCCCGAATTGTTATAAGGAAAAGATGTTTAATATTAAAAATTACTTCTAAATATGCAATTTTGTCTGCATAAATCAAGAAAATTTAAGTTCGTACATTAGTGCATTTCACATTCTTCTTGTTCAATAACAATAAATTTAAAAAGTTTATTTAAAACTGTCCTATGACATTGAAAAATCATGAAATGTACTAATGTACCAACCTAAAATTTCACCATTATCGCACAAAAAAAAATCAAAAATATTTTTTTGTAAAAAATCAAATTTCATATTTAGAACTCATTTTTAATTCCGAGCATCTTTTTTTATAAATATTTTTGACATTAGCAAAAATACAGGTACTTTACTCTTAAGATCCTAAGAAAAATCAAATTTTTGTCAAACCTCGTAAATGACTAATAAATTTTGATATCTGATGATTGCTTCTTAGCTTTTGCACCATGCATACCAATAATAAATAAGTTTCCCATATGACACCAACCTACGTAGACACACTGTATACAAGATGTTTCATTAAAAAATTGCTTAAAAATGTTGTATGTCTACGAATACTGTCAATTAGGGTCTTCAAATTATTTTTTTATTTTTAGTTTTTTTTTTGTATTAACGGCGAAGTTGTTATGTGAATAAATAGAGTTGCGACACCCTGTATAAATAAGCTTGGTATTTTACTGATCTAATTATCCAAAATAATAATTAAATTAATATTAGTAGCTAAATTTTAAGGTTTATTTAATATAAACGAAAGAACAGTCATTAGATCTGTGAAAGTTTGTTTGTTTTTTATAACGCCATTAGAAATAAAATTATCTAAATTGGAAAAAAGAAAAGTATTTTTAGAGAATTAACTAATTATTATAATAAAACATAACATAATCCTCAACAATAAAATATTATTACCTAACTTTTACGAATGGTAGCAATTGTATTGTGAGGCATGATTATTTCTGTGAAATTAAGAAATAAATAGTTGGTCACGATTTTTTCTTTCTGTAAAAATATTAGATATAGTGAAAATGAGCGTTATGTATTTAAGTAATTACAAGTAATAATTATAGACCAGTGCTGAAGCCTGTAAAAAAGGTACAAAAATCAAAAAAAAATAGTAGGATAAAAATGTGAAAATGTTAAAGAATATTACAAAAATTAAAGGCTAAATCATTTACGGGATAATTAAGGAAAAGGAAGGAAAAGATTTTAAAATTTCCACCTTAACTAAAAGTCCTATAGGAAAAAATTAAATGGTAAAGTTGTCCGCAATAAAAAGATTTACAAATTTTTTATTTGCGCTTTTTTAAATAATCTTCAAATGTTTATAAAAAATTTAAATAACGTTTTTGGTTTTTTATTTTTATGTTTGACGACAAATAAATATATTTTTACAAAATTTATTAAAAACATACATTTGCATGTTCCAAAAATACATTGTAATTTTTGGATTTAAAATATTTATTTTTTCACATTTTTTTGATTATATCAAATATCAAAAGAGTATCCTTATTTTTAAACGAAAATTAACGTGTAGTAATATCGGCATTTTTAAAAAGTCGGTCGGCTTTTTTTCGTTGAAATCTCTACTTTTTGATGGTGTAAAAATTTACATTTCAACGGGAAATATTTTTAGAAAATGCAAAAAACTCGTATCCTATTTTTTATTCGTTTCTTTAGTACTATTGACCAGAGCAACTTTTTTATATGTTTTTTGATGCCCTGAATTCAAATACAGAGTCCGTTTTGCTCCATCAGACTTGAGTTTTGTGTAAACCTTGAAAACCCTAAAAAATTTACCATATAGAGTATATTTTTTACACCATCAAAAAGTAGAGATTTCAATGAATAAAAATTCCACCGACTTTTTAAAAATGGCAATATTTTGACACGTTAATTTTGTTAAATTAAATTTAAATTAAAAATAAATATTTTTAATTTAAAAAATTAAAGTTTATTTGGGACATAAAATGGTAAGTTTTTATTAAATTTTATAAAAATAATATATTTTTGTAAAAGATAGAAAAAAAACCAAAAATTTGGTTCATTTAATTTTTTACATAAATTTTCTGGGTATGTAAAGAAAGCGTACATACACAAGTTGTAGATCCTTTCATTACCTAAAACTTTGCCATTTAACTTAACACAAGACTTCATGTTAAATGTTTTAAAACATTTTTATACCAAATAATTGTACATATATAGTAGCATATTATATGCCCATTGTCCTATACAGGGTGTCCGGGAAAATGTGGAAATCTCTCGCACACGTATGGAACAGATGAAAATAACACGACAAGTTCCTATAAAATTTTTTCCGTTTAAGCCCCTCTGCGGAGATATGATCCCTAAAGGGGCAGCTAGAAATCGATTTTTCGTGAATAACTTTTAAAGCGCTCTGTATAATTTGATAGTCCTTAAAAGTTAAGATAGGAAAGTAAAATTAATTTTGCTCTATCTTTAACTGTTTTTGCTCAGTAAATCGTCAAAATTCAAAAATTCCGTCCCAAGAAACATGCAATAAAGTGGTTTTTATTTTTTTCTCGAAAACGAAGCAAGATACAAAAAATTTCAAGAGATAAAAGTTGTATTTTCAGTTGTTTATTCTAAAAATAAAAAAGTTACAAAAGTCAGTGGCGTACATTTTTTTACAATTATTTTCGATAAGATGTCCCGTGAGACGCCACTGGACTTAATAATTTTAATTTAATTATGCCTAACTTAGGCCCGTTATTACTAGAAATAACACTGAAAAATTTCAAGAAAATCGGTTTTAGAGTATTCAAGATAATTACAAAAGAAATATTTTTTTAAAAAGTTTAACACCCTGTATTTTGGAAACTATGCATGTTTCGGACCCGTGTTTATAGGAACTTTTTTCATATTTTTCAATGAGAAATCACCTCCTGAAATTTGGCCGTGCATTTTTCGAACACCCTGTATATAGAACGGCTTTCAAAAGTCAATTTTTTAATACATTTTTTGTTAAAAACAGTTTAATTGCTAAGTTTACCGTTTGAATACAATAACTTTATAAAATATTTGAAAAATAAAGAAAACAAACTTTTGGGCATATCTGGGTTATACATATTTTATTTATCTAAACTTATTAATTTTAATTTTTAAAGCACAGCCATTTTATTGCATCAAAAAGTAATAGCCTCCTTATTTTTTAAAAGACAATTATCCTCAATATAACTATGCATTTATTATTTAATTTTAGAAAATTGTATGTACTTACTTTTTATAGAAATAATACTAAAACAGTATAAATTCCTTTTCAAATTCTTAATCATTTAAATTCATTATTACTATTAATTTTCATTGACACTAACTAAAAGAAATAATGACGAAATCAAAGGTAACCTGACCGTTTGGTTCAGTTGATGTCACGTTTACTGTTACATTGCATTAATATATATTTAAGTTACTGTAGTAGGCATTGAAACAAAATTCTAACTAATTCAAAGCTTCGAGGTGGTAAAAAAGTTACTTTTTAACACTTTATGTAGTGTACTAGAATGGAGTAATTTAACTTTATGTTAACGATTTAAAATACAGCATTTTTTTAACGGTCGTAGAAAAAATATATAACACTTTTTTTTCCCAGGGAGCCGTCTGCATGTCCGGTGGCACTGCAGCCTGAAGGCTTATTGTACCAAACTCCCGTTTTATTGTACCCATTCCAGTACCCTAGTTCCTTGAAGAAGGCGGTATAGGGCTGCTGGGTGCGTACCATATGTTTCCGGGGGCACTCTAATATCCCCGAAGATTGCCTGTCTTTTGTGATCCAGTGCCTCACACTCTGACAGTATGTGGGATACTGTTTCGGTCTCTGCTCCACATAATCTGCAGTCCAGATCTCCGTTGTATAATCCCATTTTATTTAGGTGTTCTTTCACTGGAGCATGTCCGGTGAGGAAACCTGTGATCGTTCTTAGCTGATTCCTACCCATTTTGAGTAGTTCTTTAGCTCTTTTTGTGCATGGTCCACTGATGTATATTTTCCCATGCATGTGTTGAGGAAGCCTTTCCCAGTGCAGTCTTTGCTGGTCCTTTACCCAGTTTTGTACCGCACTCCGGAATGTACTATTTGGCACTCCAAGGACTGGTTCTGGCCCGACGTATGTCGTGGCTGACCCCCTTCTAGCCAGTTCGTCTGCGTTTTCATTACCTCGAATTCCGCAATGCCCTGGCACCCACATCAACCTCGTGTTGTTGCGTTCCGCTAGTTCCCTGAGTTCCTCGAGGCATTCTAGTACCAGCCAAGGCGATACCTTGGGATTAATTAGTGCACCAAGGGCTGCTTGACTATCCGTAAGAATGTTGATTGTACAATTTGTGCGGGGCCTTTGGTTGTTAATCTAGGCACATTGTAAGATCGCCAAAAATTTCTGCTTGAAATATATAACACTTAGTAGTTATATTATATTTTTAGACTAAGCAATATTCGTATTAGTTTATTTGTTTTTTAATGCTGCCCATATTTACGGTTTAGGTACAGGGCAGCATTTCTAATTTAAATCTATTAATTAAGTATGCATTCCAAGGATGCCAAGTTTTTACAACAGTATTTAGTAGTTTAAATTTACCAGCCTAAATTTCTGTCGCGCGTTTTTATATTAATACCGTTGTATGAGTATGAGATTTTATAAAAACTCTAAAGTGTGTCCCGCTTTTCATGAATACACTCTGATATCTTAGTTATGAATATTGCGATTTTCTTTAAATTTTTGTGGTGAGTATAAGCAAAAACAATAATTTTAGTTTCACTATAGACACCCAGAATAATGCTAAATTTTTGGTCATCAACTTGGACGCTCGCTTCGTGGAATTTATGAAGCGGGTATCCATCGAGTACACACGTAAACAGTGCGTATAATTTGCCGCTTCATAAATTCAGCCTAGCCAACGTCCAAAGAATTACTAAAAATTTAGCATTGTTCTGGGAGTCTATAGTGAAACTACAATTGTCTTTGGTATAAGTTAGGGAAATGAAGTATTTGGCATAGTGAAAACTTTTATTTACCATTGGCGCACGGTCTTGGAGGAGAGGGGAGAATAAAAAGAATTAGTAGGGCTTATTTTAATATATTGTTTTTCTGTTAGATTTAAAATCAGCATTCCCAAAAACCCCCTAATTCATATTTTCAAAATGTCAAGCCCAATTTTATTTTTGGATAATAAAAAATTTTACTGTATTAAATACTTCCTTTTTGACTTTACCACTGGCGTGCGGTGTTTAATTAAAAAATTACATTTTAAAAATTAAAAATACGAATTAAGGGGCTTTTGGGGATGCTAATTCTAAATCTAACAAAAAAAAATATTGGAATAAACCCTAATATCATTTTCCTAAGAAACAAATCTTTTGTACCTACCA
The DNA here is from genome assembly GCA_014170235.1 of Listronotus bonariensis. Classification (NCBI taxonomy): domain Eukaryota; kingdom Metazoa; phylum Arthropoda; class Insecta; order Coleoptera; family Curculionidae; genus Listronotus; species Listronotus bonariensis. The sequence continues at coordinate 48,532 of JACEGR010003662.1, forward strand.
AAACCGCACGCCAATGGTGAATAAAAGTTTTCACTATGTCAAATACTTCAATTCTCTTACATATAATCACCACCAAATTTTGAAAAAAATTGCATTATTCATAACTGAGGTATCAGGGTGAGCGGGACACACTATATGTATAATAGTATCTTTTTAGTTCCACATAAGGTTTTATCCCTTGTTATACTTATATCTTGGGAACGAATTGGGATAACTTCACAAAATCAAAACTATAATTTTATTTATCGAAAATTCTATTAGCCTCTAATTTATTTTTACTAAGATATTTGAAAAAATCAATATAAAGGGTGGATTTCAGGGGTGCATTTCACCCCTTAAAAGTGTTTATTGGCCGATAAAAAAAATACTTGTCTCCTATTTTTGATGCAATATCAACATATTGCAGTGGAATTGTTTCCCTGTTAGTTAATTTCACTTCTTATCTTCAATGTCATTTGCCACCTTTTAGGTAGTAGTTAACCTTAGTGAAACTGACGCTTTTTAAATGCAAATTACAAATTTTACAAAAACTAATGAATGATATTACGGACCCGCAGGCCTTGTTACTTTTTGATTCAAATTTTTAAAAACGTTTTTAATACATTTCTAATATTAAACAGTTGGGGTTTTTCACTTTCTTTAGTCTATATGTATAGAATGTTTAGGTACTGCAATTAGTTAAAAAGTAAATATAAAATAACTTTCAAGAGACCGTATTTTTAAGGATTAATAAGTACAATTATGTGGATATTAAAGTTGTTAGGGGTGAGGATATTTATTGCTACTCCAAAATCCTTACGATTTTAACAAATCTTTAAACCTTTTGCAACTTACCAAAGTTCCTATATCCGTAATAATTCCATTAAAAATATAAAAAGACCAAGAAAACAAAAACTGCACACTTTCTGCATAGGACACTACAAACACAAACCTTGGATTTGTTTCGTTCGCTGTTCCGGTTCAAATTTGAAACGGTCAAGTACAAACAGAACCACTGAACCAGAAATCCTTGCTTCTGGGTTCCTTGCTTAGTCTAACGTTAATGTCTCTCTCTTAATTTTAGATTTTTAAGTCCACACGAGCTTACCGCAGCCAGCTTTTTTATCAAAAACACAGTGTCCTACATTTTTGAACTTAAACACTTAACATTAAATCACCTATTTGTTTTAAACTAACACATACACAGAATTTGCTTATAACACAAATCACTTTAAAGAAAATTTTGAGCAAAATCAATACGATTGATTTTGGTATTAGAAAATTTGGTGAAATTTAAGACGTGTCGGTCGTGGTATCTCCCGAATTTGGGTTAAGATCAGCGAGAGATGAAAGCGGTTCCGTGGTTCTTCTAAAAGTTGGATTTGTTAGCGTGAATGCAAGGCAGGTAAAAAATCGACTGGTCAGGTAAGGTCGGGTGATTCCGGGTATGTTCGTGACTCATGGGAAAGTGCATATCGCGGTGTGCTCGCGGTTATGCGTTATAAATATAATACAGGGTGGAAATACGTAACTAGAATGCAACTAGGTGACATAATGTCGGCTACCCATATAACATTTTTTGCCGGTGTTGTACATTTAATTTACTGGCATTGCCAACACTCTTTAATGGCAAGGCATTGGCAAAAAGGTATCAAAAAGACGCGAAAGTGGGCAAGTGGCCGTTATTAGGCCACGTGTTGCAGATAAAGTGATGGCATCCGTCATTAATAAGTTATTGGCAAAAAAATGCGTTTAAGATGATGGCATCCATCATTAATAAGTTATTGGCAAAAAGATAACAAAAAGACACGAAAGTGGGCAAATGCAGATACTCCCAAGCAGCAAGCTGACGTCTTATTGACGAAAATTGTCGCATATACTTTTTTTAAAAGCTAAAATGATGCGATATTTTATTTGAAAATTAAAATAGGAAAAAACTCCTTACTGCATGCAATTTCCTTGCAATGCATGCAAAGTACCATCTCTCGGAACACTGTCCAACTTGGAGATGCAGATTTTTACACTAGCCGAAGATATTTCTTTCAAAGCTAAGTGAGATCACCTACCGCAGACCGCTCTCGAATTATTTTTGTCTAATAGGTACGGTTTAGACGATAAAAGCGAAGATATTGCAGAAACGTAGTAGTTTATTGTCCATTACGCCATCTATCGGTATGTCAAAAAAACTATTAAATATATATAATATTTTTCATTAACACGTCTTTAAAACTTTTAATAAAGTTTTAAACAAAATGTTTACAGCTCCTAACAGTCTACTTGAATATCTTGCCTTCTCGACTAGCCATCACCAATTAATCACCCAACACACACTAATTAGGTAATGAATACATTTAATTATGTCTATTAAAAACTCTTTTCTTTAAAAAAGAAACTAAAAAGCTAGAAAACCAAGAAGAAAACAAATGCACAAAGCGGTCACCTTCGGTCGAAATTAACGTAGCTAATTTTACCATCATTTTATTTTTATTCGCTCCAAAATAAATAATAAACATTTTGTTTGATTTAGCATGATTTTTAACAATAAAATGTTATGAAAAGGCCATTTCCTTTAAATTATGTAAAAAAAAATAAAATAATGTTGTTTAGCTGCCATTATAAATAAAACAGATCAAAAAAATTGCTTTAATGTTAGGTAAATACCAATGTTAATAATATGGTTTAAAAAGTATGAATATGCGTTGAAGGTTAAACGCGTGCTTTATTTAATCAGGATTGGTATGCCGCCATTTTTGCATGCTTGCCGGCAATTCGCCTGCATGTAAAATTTATTGGCAATTAAGTGTTTATTTAGGGTTGACTTTTTAATGCGTATAAGATGTTGGCATAATATTGCCACCAATTGCCAATGCTTTACCATCAATGCCAATATGAAAAATGTACATTGCCGGCAAATAGTGTTTGCTGGGTAGCTACCAATTGTTTTCTAATAGAAATTCTGTAACATTGGACACATTTTTTAAAGGTTAATCCGTTTTGTTTTCACTCCTCTCCATTGTTGGGGCTAAATAAGGGTTTTATATAACTACTGTTTTTTTGTATTGTGTATTTTAGACTAACATTTATGTACAATAATAAATTAATAGTAATAATCGTTTGTTAAAGTTAAACCTTAAATATTAATTACAAGCAACGACAGCGTTAGTTTTCACTACTATCATTCTATTTGTTTTATAAGTCATGGCTTGAGAAATTTGTCTTCATTATTTTACAATTTCTGATTTTTGTACTTTAAAATTTATTTTTTTCTTTACATTTTTTAATACAAATAGAGATTTGGATCAGAAGATTCAACATCAAGACTGACCATTTGTTGCTTTGGATCTTTTGCGTTTAAATATTCTCGATAGTAAAGGGTTGCTATACTACCAGTGTAGAACGCCAGAGGAACAAAACTTATCCTAAAAAAATAAATAAAGATTTAAAGAAAAATAAATTATTAACACTAAAAGAAACCGACCTCAAGAAAATAAATAAAACTCACTAAAGAGTAAAAAAATAAAAAGAAAATGAAGTCGGGTAATAACATATGGTATTAAAGTATAAAAAGCTTTTGCTTAGTAGGTAAGTCATTAACATTTAGTAGTTTAGCTTATATGTTCTTTTATTTTATTTTTGCACTTTGAGTGAGTTTTATTTATTTTTGACGCGTTATAGTGTCTGTTTTCCTCATATTGCCTATATGTTATTTCATTTAGCTGAAGTCGGGTAATAACATATGGTATTAAAGTATAAAAGCTTTTGCTTAGTAGGTAAGTCATAAACATTTAGTAGTTTAGCTTATATGTTATTACAAGACTTCTTTTATTTTATTTTTGCACTTTTTAGTGAGTTTTATTTATTTTTTGACGCGTTATAGTGTCTGTTTTCCCCATATTGCTTATGTGTTATTTCATTTAGCTGATTCTGTATATAATTAATTTAGTATTTTCTTAAAGCTCTTTAAAAAATCTTTTAAATGGTAAGATTGGTGATAATCTACAAGACAGGACAAGTACTAATATTTTTTTAATGAGACACTGTGTGTAAGGTACCATCATTGACTATTTGAACATCCAAAGAGGGTATTAAGGTAATTATCAAATTACTATCATTTTGCTGTAGGTAAAGGTACGACTTTTTATTCTAGGGTTATAAGGAACTTGCCAGGAGCTTTCAATAATGTACCACAAAAGCCCCATTTCAATTAACTTTTTTCCAATATGACGCCCAGAGGTCACTATGACATTTTAAGTTGTCAATAATATGTCAGAAATAAAGAACATGCTTATAAACTATGTCGTTTCAAATTTCATCAGAATATACAGGTTTCAGATTTAAGAAGGGGGACGGACGGACTTAAGGTTCTCACTGTATGCAGGGTATTCGTGAACTGTGGTGCCAAACTGTAGAATTCTTACATCAAAATAAAATAAAGCTTATATAAACATCGCTGCCAAACTTGTAAAAAAATAATACCTCTTAGGGGGCGACCATAAATTTTAATATTTTGATCCCCCTCCCCTCTGGTAAGATTTGCTTCAATCCCCCTTCCCCATTCTCAAATCTCTCTTTTTTCACAATTTCTCAAACGGAAATTAACTTCGTGCTCGTCGAAAAAATTTTGAAGAGCAAAAAGATCCTTGACCCAAACACTTAGTTCCGGTTGTTACCGGATAACTTAGTATTTTTCTAGAGGGGACCTGCTCTAATCTCGTAATTTTTTTCTGTTTCTATAGGAAGAAAGATTACGTGATATATGCACAGATCCGCCCCCTTACCCTACAGTGAAAGTAAATGAGATTTAACTCTACCCCCCAAAAAAAAAAAAAAACATCGAACTTACATTATTTTACAGTTTACTGTTTGGTAAGTACTTACCAATATGAATATCCTAAAAATGACCTTTTATCAGTATCCATATTGTTCACCAATGTGTCAAATACAGCAGCATTGTGAAAAATTTTCAAATTGTACATAGTGCCCCATAAAATCATGTATAAAAGAGTACAACAAAATGCAGCTGCGTTGTAATAAAAAGACTTTTAACACTAAAAATAAAAAAAAGGTTTTTAAGAGCTGAGCAAAAATTTAGTATTTCTAACTAATTATAAAATCGTTGACCAACTATTTGTGGAAGTTACGCAAGAAAAAATTCTGTTGTATATTTTGTGAACACCTAGTATAAAAAAAAGTATACATTTTGGGAATTTTAAAAATATACATTTTTGGGAATCTTAAAATAAGTATACATTTTAATTAGTTTACTTAACATTGGGAAATTTGCTACATAAAAATATACGTGAGGTGTCAAGGTCTTAAAAGTATAAATTAAACAATTTTCTAGGTTACTTTAATAATAATAAAATAAAAACATTAAACAAACTGGGTAGCGTAGAAATGCAAAACAAACACTGGAAAATTTGATATTTAAAGAAGAGAGAAAGAAATTAATGGGGATTTTTATCAGATAAGAAGTAGTTAGTGAAGTCAAGCATAAAGTTAAAGTTTTAGTTCAGCCCCCGTACGGGCTACCCCGAGTGGGGGTGCACCCGTACCAAATTAAGTAAGTCAAATAAGTTAAGTTGGTTTTTAAAAAATGAAAAGTTAGTTTGGATGGTCCACCGGTCTCATTGTCCCAATAGATAGTTGCATATGGTAGATTTGATTCAGTGACGTCAAGTAGCCCTAAGTATTTCAAATTCCACGTCACAATATTATACAGGGTGTTTTCTAATCATGTGTAAAAATTAATAGTACCCCTTCTAATTTATACACTATGTATTTGCTTCAAAGCCGACCCCCTTTAAAATATTTAAGAATATGAGATATGAGAACTCATCATGCCATTCAGAGAAAAGCTGTTCGTCATATTCATGATCCTTTACATATAGGCTTCCTTCTCTTGCACATCATCAGGCTGTGGGATATATCGCTTTCAAGCTGGTTCATACAGACGCGAAAAGCGAATTGCGAAAACGAATATTTGGCCAAAAAATTCGCGTTTTCTTGTCATGTTCATACAGCTGCGATATTCGCCGACATTTTAGGCAACAACATAACCTACAAATTTCAATATTGTTTTTATTTCGGTGGTGACGCTACGTTTGGGTTCTGTTGAGATTTTCTTTGTTTTTTCTTTTAATAATATAACATTTACCTGATGTGATAAATAAAGAATATAGCACATTTATTTGGCAACTAAGACGTAGAAACGCTAGAAATTTGTTATAAATGAAAGGGCTAAAAAGTTAATATAAATTCAAATCAAAAACACAAAATACTTAAGAAAATGAACACAAAAATAACGTTCCAAACAGCTAACAGAATGACATAAAAATAACAAAATTGTTTTTAAAATGAGATATGACAAATAACCTCTTGTTTCTACGCATGTGCGCACACGAATATTCGCCAGAAATTAAAATGATCTCAAGTTTCCCGCCCACTAGATTTCAAATTTTTCAAATTTGCAACATCTTTAAATTATCTTTATTTTAAATCACTCGCCTCTAATTTTATGTGAAATTGACCAATGAGAATGAAATTCGCGTTTCAGCAATTCGTTTTCGCGTCTGTATGAACTAGCTTGAGGTACTTCTGTGGCTACTCTGGTAGACAAAAAGATGGTCGGGAGATTGATACTACCTATTAATTGCAACAAATATTTCGTATTTTGGTTATAAACCTTTTTTGAATATTCGGGAAAAAAATTGTTGTAGGCTTTACATAGGTACCTTTGTACACTTACTTTTGTTAAATTTTTGGAGCAAAAGAACATATGTTTTAAAAAAATGCTTCATTTTTATCTACCTATGTCAACAACGGGCATATCAATAACATGCCAGTGTCTTACCTTAAGAAATATTGTACAGGATTGGTAACTGTATTAAATAACGCCAATACTGATGTAAAAACACCTATTAAAGCGGCTAATATTAGAAAAACCACTGTAGAAAGCCAGACGCCCTGCATTGATGAAACTGTCATGTGATACTAAAAAAATAACAGTATGGTTAAAAATAATGTTGTTATTCTTTATACATACAGTGTGACCCAGGATAGGTGTTACAAGAGGACAAATGAACCAAAAGTTTTTGATTTTTTAAACGACATTTTGGGAAAACTGGTCGCATGGTCCAAAACTAATAAATACAAAATAATACTCCAATTGGGATTATACAGGGCTGAGTTATAACTTATATTTTTTAACACGCTTCACACAAAAAATAAAATTCTTGCAAATAGAATATGGATTTTCTTGAAAATCTATTTTTAACTTAAAACAAATTTTCTTGAAGGAAAACAATATTCTTGCTCCAAGAAATTACATTATTTTCATATTAAATTATATTATTCTTACCATGTATTCTTCAAGCAAGTATATATTTTTAAAATAAGACACAATTTGTCTGAAATTAAGAATATTATGATAAGAGATATTTAAGAAAACCTATTCTTACAGGAAAATTTAAATTTCTTTAGCCAAGGCAAAGTAATATTTTTATTCTCTACTTAAAACATAATTTTACTTTGGACTAAAACTCTTGTTGATTTAATATTATTTTGTTAAAGACAATGTCTTTTTAAAAGAAAACTAAAAATATAAGTATTTTACAGTCAAAACAATTTATATTTATTTCTTTTACTTAAGAAAATATAGGTTTTGTATTATTAAACCAAAATATTATATTCTTGGTCACCATAATTAGGTACCAAAGGTATTTCATTTATTCATTTTTGCAAAAAACGTTGCCCAGGGAGGTGCGTATCGGCGAACCAGGACACAAAAAACGCTTTCTTCCACACTGCAAGATTATAAGAAGTTAAAAAAATTGTCCAGAAAGGTTGACTAGATAGCCAAAAAGTAAGATGGCTGCAGACCGAGGAGGATTTTGAGAAAAACGTCGGCATCACCATGGCCTAAGTGCTAACGAACACCACATAAATGGTAATAAACTTGACAGAAAGGAGGTGTAGACTCCGAAAAAACCAACGAAATTGGATTAGTGCGATCCTGCTTGTAGAAATGGAGAAAAACGCGTCGTCCCTCAGGCGCGTTATACTACGGATTTGGATTTAAATAGTAAGTCAGACGATTTTTAAAAGCTTTTGTTCAAAAAAAAATATATATTTTAATAAACTGTAAAACATATATTTTTTAATTATTTCTAGTTAGTTAACCTCAATTTTTACTGAAAATCATAATCAATAGGAACTTTTTTTGTTATACACTTTTAAGTACTTTCTGCTAGTCTCAAAAGGTTTTAGGTAGTCTCAAAAATTTTATTTTTAAAGTCTTGATTTTGCAGTTATAAACCACCATGTAAATCCTACAAAAATTTTTGTAATAGCTTTTAGCATTTCGGATAAAGCAAAAAATTTATGAAGAATAACTTTTTCGAAATATTAAAAATAGATTTTTTTACAGGTATATAGTCAAGTTCATCCGTGGTTACACATTGTAGTTTTATGGGGTAGTTGGATCACCGTGCTGAAAATATCCACACTAAAGCTACTATCGTGCCGGGACTATCAGGAACTTCCGTGAAATCTTCACAAAGAAAGTACTGGAGAATATACTAGAAATGCCGGATGCAGAGCACCAAAACCTCTTGTTTTTATTAACATCAGAGCTGTACCAGGAGATTTCCATTAATAGGATCCTAGACGCCTCAGCAGAGTTGGCTCTAAGAGACGTCCAGAAGGTCTAACATAATATCATAAAATTATTATACTATTAAAAACTTTGTTTTGTACTCTAACAATAATAATTGTGAACAATAAAATTTTATAACAATCTTTTGTTTTAAATGAAAACTAAGTAGTTTTATTTGAAGAAAGTATTTAATTATGTTATTCTTTAACCAAGACAACCTAAAGTAATATATTCTTGGCCAAAGAAATGTATTCTTAACTTAAGTTTTAATTTGTTTTGCCGAAGAAAACATATGTTTTAAATTGATCGCTTGACAAGAATATATTTTCTCAATGAAATTAGTGCTTTTCTTCGCTAGATAATCGCGTCGACAAAAAAATATCTACAAAGAAATCATTAATATTCTTAACTTAAAAAATATGTTTACTTAACTGAATCTACCTTTATGCTTGTACTAAAATAATGTTTTTAAGAATATCATTTACTGATAAGAAGAATATATTCTTTTCGTTATATACAACTCACAACGTGTCTTGAGTCAAAGCAAATTGTTTTAAGTTAAGATATCTTTTTTTGTGTGTTTTATTAGCTTGGGTTGTATCTATCTATCTATCTATCTATCTATGTAACGAAATCTTTGAGCTTAATTTTTACTAACTCCCAGCGATTCAATTTCTTTGAAACTTTGCACACGTATCAAGGACCGATGACAATGCAATAATTTAAAAACAGAATCCCGTTATCCTAATTAGGACCGCCAGGATAAATAAATTCCTTTACAGATCCTCTGTGTCCCAATACTACTCTTGACAAAATGGCGAAGGAATTTTTAGTGAATAAACTGGAGTATTTATTTTTAAAAAACTAATTGATATATCGAACTAAAAAATGAAAAATAAATAATAGTTTAAAAAAAACACGCTTTTATATGCAACCGAACTAAAAATTAGAAAATAATTTTTCATTACAAAGAGTTTGTCACTTCAGAATAAAAGCGTGGGGTGCTTAATATATTAAATGTTATAATTATTCTATTTGCAAATATCTATGAGGGAAAAGTTATGAAAAAATAGTAAAATGCACCCCACGCTTTTTACTCTGAAGTGACAAACTCTTTGAAATGAAAAATTATTTTCTAATTTTTAGTTCTGTTGCATATAAAAACGTGTTTTTTAGTTTTTTTTAAACTATTATTTATTCATATGGGAACTAACTTCTTTTATATTTAAAAAATATAACAAAATTGTATAAGTAAATGTTGTAGAGAATTGAATTTTAAGACACAATTTAAAGTTAAAGCATGCCAATTAAAAAAAATGTCATTGTCAATATTTTTATATTACCGATTATAACTTGAAAAATGAGCATAAGGAAGCAAAATTTAAAGGAAAATTTAATAATTTTAAATATTTTTTAAATTCGCTGCGTTATGCCAAGTATTTAAAAAACTGTTAATGCATAATGTAAAAAAAATGACATTTTTTACTAGAATTATTTACCTTACAACATTAACTTATACCATTTTGTCCTATTTTTAAAAATTAAGTTACTCTACTCTTAGTCATTTTTTATGTTTTTAGTTACAATTCGCCCTGAATAACATTTTTGTATCTATTGGTTTGGGACCATGCAACAAGTTTTTCCAGAAGGATGTTAAAAATGTTAACATTTTTGGTTCATTTGTCGTCTTGCAACACCTATCCTGGGACACACTGTGCAGGGTGAGTCAACGATAGAGTAAAGTTCATTATTTCATTGGTTTCAAAAGTTATGAGAAAATAGTAAATACACAAAGATGTAAAGATTCTTAGGATGCACAATTTAAAATTATTTTAAAGTATACAGGGTGGCTCAAAAAAGCGTGACGAATAAAACATACATTTTTTAAATGAAACACCCTATTTGACACTGTCAAATTTTAACCTGACATCTGAGTAAATAAATTCATAAAATTTATTAATAAATTAAATTAAAAAATGGCCAACTAATGTTATAGCAATAGTCTTAGACAGAAAGAAGGCATATGATTAAAATTCCGTTGCATATATCTTTTACGTCATCTTCGAATAACGCTAATATCAAATATGAGTGATCTACCTTCAAAATAATGGCGCTATCGTAATTTTTTTGCAAGTGTGAAAATTATTTTCTTTTTAGAAAAATTGAAATATTGGAAAAACTATTAGGTTTAGGTAGGCATTATTATTAATAAAAAGTTGAAGAATTTTAAAAGGAATTTAAAACAAAATTTAAAAATAGGGTGTTTCATTTAAAAAAATGTATGTTTTATTCGTCACGCTTTTCTGAGCCACCCTGTATACTTTAAAATAATTTTAAATTGTGCATCCTAAGTCTTACATCTTTGACTATTTTCTCATAACTTTGAAACCAATGAAATCAAGAACTTTACTCTATCGTTACTCACCTGTATATAATATTATTTACTCCTATACCTATTACCTAGGCAAATGGCATTTTAATCAAAATTATTTACATGAGTCATTTGCCAGGCAGAAGTTATTTACCTAGGTAAAGCCATTTGCCAAAACATGCAGTTGCTTGCGACATATATATACCGACTTCCACTGATGGGGTTTACAAGAGGACAAATGTAAATAAATGTATACAACATTTCATTTCTTTAAAAAAGATTATCCTTTATAAAATTTTTGCTTGTAAAAAGAATATGATGCACAAAGAGAAAATGTTGATTTTGTATACAAAGTTTGCAAAAAACTTAAAATATGATTTTCTTTAAGAATAAACTACTTTTATCATATTCATATATTGTATAATTTTTTACAAGCAAACATTTTTTATCAAAAATAATATTTTCTTGAAAAATAATATTTTTTCTATTTGTAAACCCCATTCGTGGAATAGTCTGTACATAGCAGTAGGTATAGGCTATTTTTTTCAAATATTTCAAAAATGACACAAGCTTAAAATAAATTGTCCTTAGCAAAAAAAAAAAAGGTTTAACACGTTGGATATATATTTTTTTATTATTAAAGCGAAAATTTACGATTAAATACAACCCCAGTAAGTGTACCTAAAATAAACGAATTTATATTTTCTGAAAAATTTGCTCTAGCAACTTGAATTTTCACCCTGATATAATTCCAAAACCTAGCATTAACTTTTAATAACTTAATTGTTAATAATAACAGAAATCCACAATTTACTTGTCCGATGCAATATAAAAGGTAAAAACATAGCTGTTATAGGTGTCCTAGTCTGTCGAATCCCAGGCAATGAAGATGACCTCTAGCAAAATCAGCCAATTTGTCCCACCAATAATATGGAAACACACTCCATTCCAGGGATCTTTTCCCACTCATAAACAACACCTTACAAGACATTAAAAAGCATGAATGGGACCTGTTGGAGAGCAATAATAAACTGCGTGAGATAATAAATACTTTGCCTTCTGAACTTATATCCACTGGTCTGAACAGAAGAGAGCAAACAGTGATCCATCGACTGATGATTGGCCACTCGTGGCTCACGCATTCCCACCTACTTCGATCTGAAGACCCACCAACATGTGACAAATGTAACCAGACACTCACCATTAAGCACATTTTTATAACCTGCAACGAACTAAGGCCACAACGGAAAAAACATAAGATTAATGATACAAATTTGAAATCTGCACTTGCTCCTTCTGCCCAGAACATTAAAAACATTGTTAATTTTCTTAAAGAAATACAGCTATACGCAAAAGTTCATTAGCATCTCGGACTTTAAAATAATTCATAATCGAAGCGTCAAATAGTCCCAGTTACTGACGCGCCTCATAATTAATTCTAAAAAATTCTCTCGCTCTCTCTCCCCTGCATAAGTTATCCGCCAGTTATGCTAAAATCTTGGATTAAGCAAAAATATGTTTGACTAGAATAGTTTGAACACGTTTATCTTAATTCTGAATATTAACTTGCTTCTAGTGCACAAATGTGGCTGTGGGAGACGGATAATTCTTTGAAAAATTCTAGGCCGTGATGTAAGATATTGTATGTTGTATTGGATTATGTAATTGATTTCAAAGCCTGAGAGCTAATGAACCTTTGCTGTATAGCTGTATTTCTTTAAGAAAAACTAACAATGTTTTTAATGTTCTGGGCAGAAGGAGCAAGTGCAGATTTCAAATTTGTATCATTAATCTTATGTTTTTTCCGTTGTGGCCTTAGTTCGTTGCAGGTTATAAAAATGTGCTTAATGGTGAGTGTCTGATTACATTTGTCACATGTTGGTGGGTCTTCAGATCGAAGTAGGTGGGAATGCGTGAGCCACGAGTGGCCAATCATCAGTCGATGGATCACTGTTTGCTCTCTTCTGTTCAGACCAGTGGATATAAGTTCAGAAGGCAAAGTATTTATTATCTCACGCAGTTTATTATTGTTCTCCAACAGGTCCCATTCATGCTTTTTAATGTCTTGTAAGGTGTTGTTTATGAGTAAGAGTAGTTAGCTATGGTAGCTGCCAGCTGCTCTTCTACTAAATGCAGTGGTATATAAGTCGATTGTTGACAATATTTTCATTGTTTTCAAATTCAAAAGCAAATCATTTAATATTTAAAATAAGCCACTGGCCAAACGAGCGCCGGCGGTTTTGCTCAATTATAAGAAGACTATGAAAATATATATGAAAACCGCCGAAAATTATAATTAATTTGTTATTACCGGCGGTTTGTATATATTTTATCAATAGAAGCCGCCGTTCAGCGGTTTTGCCTATAAAGACTATTAAAATCCGCCGAAGCCGTAAGCGTCTAGTTTTTTGGTAGTTTTATTGTTTAATATTGTAGTTTAGTTAATAGCACCCTTTGAAAAAGCAAATCGGAGTAGTATAGCGAGATGGGGACAGGCCAATAACACCACTATTGTATTTATCCCAACGTCTTGTGGCTGGAGTGCCACCTTATCAAGTTCCTCTAATTAAATAAATAATAGTTTAAAAAAACTAAAAAACACGCTTTTATATGCAACCGAACTAAAAATTAGAAAATAATTTTTCATTACAAAGAGTTTGTCACTTCAGAGTAAAAGCGTGGGGTGCATTTTACTATTTTTTCATAACTTTTTCCTCATAGATATTTGCAAATAGAATAATTATAACATTAAATATATTAAGCACCCTACGCTTTTATTCTGAAGTGACAAACTCTTTGTAATGAAAATTATTTTCTAATTTTTAGTTCGGTTGCATATAAAAGCGTGTTTTTAGTTTTTAAACTATTATTTATTTTTCATTTTAGTTCGATATATCAATTAGTTTTTTTAAAAATAAATGCTCCAGTTTACTCACTAAAATTCCTTCGCCATTTGTCAAGAGACACAGAGGATCTGTAAAGGAATTTATTTATCCTGGCGGTCCTAATCAGGATAACGGGATACTGTTTTTAAATTATTGCATTGTCATCGGTCCTTGATACGTGTGCAAAGTTTCAAAGAAATTGAATCGCTGGAAGTTGGTAAAAATTAGGCTCAAAGATTCCGTTACATAGATAGATAGATAGATAGATAGATAGTTACAACCCAAGCTAATAAAAGCGTGTTAAAAAGACACATTACAAAACTATTTTGTCACATGGACCCAATAATTTTTAACACTAAAAAACACTTTAAAAACATTATATTGTCAGGCTATGTACGTATCCGGAATCGAACTCGGGACCTGTCGCTTACGGGTCAACATTCGCAACCCTGTAGCAAAGGGAAAACACATTTTTCAGACCTTGATAATATGCTTAAAAAAATAGGCCGTGTTCATGAATTATTCTTCTTGTAACTTTTTTCTTTTTCTAAGAATTTTAAAGTTTGCTTCACCCTCAATACATGCACACTTAAATTGGTAATAGATAGATAGATATAAAAAACGCCGGACAGCGGTTTTCTTCTTAAAATTGAGCACAACCGCCGAAAGGCGACTTTAATCTATAGAATAAGTAAAAACCGCCGGTTATAACAAACTACATAATTATAATTTTCGGCGGTTTTCATATACGTAAATATATATAAAAACCGCTGGACTGCGGCTTTCTTCTTAAAATTAAGCAAAACCGCCAGGCCGGTCGTTTAGACAGTGCTTTAAAATAAAATATTTCTATTCTTACCATTACTATTAGAATCCGCACGTACCACTGAATTCAGGAAGGAAATATGAAAGGAAGTGGTTCTGAAAACTGCAGCGCAGGTTTCATACACACTGCTATCATCAGCTTGCACATTGTTATTAAACAAATCATCCAAAAGGGTGGCTCGATCTGTTCCACAAAGCAGCGCGCAAACATTGTTTTTTAAAATTACATGTCACTAAAAGTAAAAAAAAATGTGAAATACCATTAAACTACTAACTGTTTAGGTAAAGCCGGCGATTCTTCAATCTCAAATACCCATAGTCTAAGATCCGAATTGGAAGTGATCTTCACCCATCTGTTTACCGGATAAAAACGGTTTTATATTAAAGATAGTATTTAAACAAAGGTAATGCCATAGGGTTGACTAAAAAATTTAGGTCAAGGCTATGACCAATTGAAAAAAGTAGGGTTTAAAATTTTTGAGTGACCCTGTATAATGTCAATTCTTATGTTTTTATTGTACTAGTACTAACATATTAACATTACATACTAACATTTTAAATTTTAAACTTAAACAAATTTTTTGGTACATTCTGTATTATTTAAAAATATATATTTTAATAACTAGCATACGTACGTATTTAAAAATATAAGGGTTGTCATTATCCAAGGAGTGTCAAAAATTTTAAGGATATTTTTTAAAATTAAATATGGTCTTGCCCTAATTTTTTTTAGGCAACCCCATGGTGATGCCTTTGTTTAATTACTATCTTTCATATAAAACAGTTTTTATTCGGTAAGCAGATAGGGTGAAGGTCGCCTAATATCTCGTACTACCAGTGTCGCATTCGACATCAATATACAGTGTGTCCCAGGATAGGTGTCACAAGAGGACAAATGAACTTAACATTTTTAAATTCTAAAACGAAATTTTGGGGAAATTGGTCGCATTGTCCTAAACTAATAAATACAAAATTTTACTCAATTGGTATAATACAGGGCTAGTTATAACTAAAAATATGAAAAATGCCGAGAAACTAACTACTTTTATTTTTAAAAATACAACGCAAATTGTATAAGTAAATGTTGTAGAGAATTGAATTTTATATTAAAATTTACAGTTAAAGCATGATAATAAAAAAATGTAATTATGATTTTTACATTAAGCATTAAAACCTAAATAATGGCCAAAAGAAAGCAAAATCTAAAAGAAAATATAATAATTTTAATAATATATATATATATATATATATATATATATATATATATACACGTTTGGCGGTTGAGAAAGTTTCGAATATGATTTTTGGGCAATGTGTAAGAAAAAGACGGAGTAGAGCGAGAACTTGGCTCCACCTACCTTGGGCGGCTATCGCGTCGTCGTCGTTGCGCTTATCAGTCCGGTCAAAGTTCGGTTGCAATTTTTCGCATACAGTAATAAAGTAAAAATGGTCTTCACTGTTGAACAAACTAAAGTGCACTGCTAGGCAAATTTACATTCACATCGAGCGGACCCGAGCAGTACGTACGGGGAATCGGCGTCGCTATCGGTGGGCGGTTACCTATGCAGTCGTACTCTGTCTACTCTCTATCTATTAGTGTCTAATACATTTAAACGCAATCCGTTAGATTCAACTCGCCAAACCTGTATATATATATATATATATATATATATATATATATATATATATATATATATCGCTGCCTTAAGCCAAGTATTTTAAAAACTGTTAATGTATAATGTAAAAGATTCACATTTTTTTTTACTTTAATTCTTTAACTTTAAATTTTGACATAAAATTTAATTCTCTACAGCATTAACTTATAAAAATTTGTCCTATTTAAAAAAGGTACTTTACTCTTGGTCATTTCTCATATTTTTAGTTATAACTTGCCTGTATATATTACCAATCGGAGTTAAATTTGTATTTATCAGTGTTGGACAATGTGACCAGTTTTCCCAGAAATTTCGTTTTAGAATTCAAAAATTTTACAGTTCATTTGTCCTCTTGTACACCTGTCCTGGGACACACTGATATTGATGTCGAATGCGACACTGGTACGAGTACCGAGATAGGAGGGCGACCTTCACCCTATCTACTTTACCGGATAAAAAGTGTTTTATATTAAACTAAAGGTATCGCCATAGGGTTGCCTAAAAAAATTAGGTCAAGGACCATATTTAATTTTAAAAAATAACCTTAAAATTTTTGACACACCTTGTATAATGGCAACCCCTATACTTTTTAAATACGTACGTATGCTAGTTATTAAAATATATATTTTTAAATAATACAGAATGTACCAAAAAAATTTGTTTAAGTTTAAAATTTAAAATTTACCACAGCTTTATTTATATATTAAAGAAACAAAATATACTAATATATTAGTACTGTCATGTACAATGAAAAAAATTAAATTGACATTATACAGGGTCACTCAAAAATTTTAAAACCTATCTTATATACCTTTTTGGTTTTTTGACCGATTTTAATAAACTGGTTTGGTTGTAGCTCTTTTCATTAAGATTATAATTTAATATGAGAATAGCAAAAAGTTTGATAGGCTTGGGTGTTATACAGAAAAGAGCCAAATGTTGCATTATGACCCGAATTTTCGAACACCCTGTGGAATAATTTAACGTCAAAAGTTCTTTTCAGTATATCGGATTTCAAAGCACTATCTTTTTCTAACATTTCTGTTTTTAATTTATATCGATATCTTTATTCTAAAGAAAATGCAAATTTCTAAAGAAAACAGTGCGATTTAATTATGATTATGGTTTATGGTCACATTTCGAAAGTATTAAAAATAAGTATATTAAATGTAGCATTTTTCTAAAGGTTTTTAAAATATTTTTTACTGGTGATATAATATACAGGGTGTTACATTTTTTGAAATCATACTTTTTGTCGTACATCGTATAACTTAAGAGATAACAAAAAATATGATTACTGATTTAAAAACTACGAAACCAACTTTACAAACTAATGTTTGTATTTATTTCTTCTTACATAAATAAAAATTTTAGGAAGGGGCAAAAATACTACACCAAAATTTCATTGTTTATTTTAAAAATGTGTGTTTCCTTTCAAAATAGAGATAACAATCTAAATCTAAAACAGAAATGTTAAGAAAAGATGGGGCTTTAAAATCCACAGGGTGTTCGAATATTTGGGTCAAAATACAACATTTGGCTCTTCCTGTATAACACATAGTCCTATAAAACTTTTCTCAATCCTCATATTAAATAATAATCTTAATGAAAGACGCTACTACTAAACAAAAGATAGTTGAAATTGGTCAAAGAACCAAAAAGTTATTTAAGATTGAATTTTAACAAAAAAATTTTGTCCGGTTTTTTGTTAAGGAGTGTATGTATTATTTACATAAAAATAAAATCTATAAGTATTTTATTCTTACGTGTATTTTATCTTATCAAAAGATTTTTTAGTTTATTATAGAATGTCATGAATGATGTAATTTACTTTATTATAAATTAAGTAGCAAAAAAAATGTATTGCTGTATTCTTAAAAATAATTGTTTTCCCAAGAAGTGCGCAAACTGTGGTATTATATTTTTATTATTTATAATAAAGAATTTTAAGTCAGCCACTAAAAAATTTACTAAATTTATATTTTAAAAATTTATAATACTTTAAAACTTACAATGGTTTATTCTCTAAAAGCAAGGCAAATATTAAAAAATAAAGAAAAAACCGTTTCTATAAACCTGAGAAGAATATAAATGACGTATTAAGAATACTCTATTATTACTTATTAAGCTGCACTCCAGACACTTAAAAATCTTAAACGCAACACCCATTATGTGGCACCTATCTGGAAAGCTTATAAAAATGCTTTTTAGTTAGTTATTTAAAATGGGGTAAAATTTAATACTATCCTTATAATTTGAGAATACCTTATTATTAATAAAGAATGCCAAAAAAAATGTTCAAATAAATTGATATAAAATTAATGAAAATTTAATAATAAATTAAAATAATACTTCTTGTAGAGCTACCCGCCCCCATAAAAAGTTCTGGTTAGTTTTGGTTACTTATCTTTCTAAATTTAGTCTGAGAAATAAAGTAATAGCAACTGGCCTTTGTTGTTAAGCGGTTACCCAGCAAACACTATTTGCCGGCAATGTACATTTTTCATATTGGCATTGATGGTAAAAGCATTGGCAATTGGTGGCAATATTATGCCAACATCTTATACGCATTAAAAAGTCAACCCTAAATAAACACTTAATTGCCAATAAATTTTACATGCAGGCAAGCATACCAATCTTGATTAAATAAAGCACGCGTTTTTTGCAGGAAAATAAATATTGGATTTTTTGAAGGCAAACCTTCAACGCATATTCATACTTTTAAACCATATTATTAACATTGGTATTTAACTAACATTAAAGCAATTTTTTTGATCTGTTTTATTTATAATGGCAGCTAAACAACATTATTTTATGTTTTTTTACATAATTTAAAGGAAATGGCCTTTTCAAAACATTTTATTGTTAAAAAATCATGCAAATAAAAATTAGGTCAAACAAAATGTTTATTATGTATTTTGGAGCGAATAAAAATGAAATGATGGTAAATTAGCTACGTTAATTTCGACCAGAACGTGACCGCTTTGTGCATTTGTTTTCTACGTGGTTTTCTAGCTTTTTAGTTTCTTTTTTAAAGAAAAGAGTTTTTAATAGACATAATTAAATGTATTCATTACCCTAATAAGTGTGTGTTGTGTGATTAATTGGTGATGGCTAGTCGAGAAGGCAAAGATATTCAAGTAGACTGTTAGGAGCTGTAAACATTTTGTTTAAAACTTTATTAAAAGTTTTAAAGACGTGTTAATAAAAAATATATATATATATATAATAGTTTTTGTCATACCGATAGATGGCGTAATGGACAATAAACTACTACGTTTCTGCAATATCTTCGCTTTTTATCGTCTAAACCGTACCCATTAGACAAAAATAATTCGAGAGCGGTCTGCGGTAGGTGATCTCACTTAGCTACTTTGCATTGCAAGGAAATTGCATGCAGTAAAGGTTTTTTCCTATTTTTAATTTTCAAATAAAATATC
This sequence comes from Listronotus bonariensis, assembly GCA_014170235.1. Taxonomy (NCBI): domain Eukaryota; kingdom Metazoa; phylum Arthropoda; class Insecta; order Coleoptera; family Curculionidae; genus Listronotus; species Listronotus bonariensis. Next base: position 68,343 of record JACEGR010003662.1, read on the forward strand.
GCATCATTTTAGCTTTTAAAAAAGTATATGCGACAATTTTCGGTCAATAAGACGTCAACACTTGCTGTTTGGGAGTATCTGCATTTGCCCACTTTCGTGTCTTTTTTGTTATCTTTTTGCCAATAACATTAATGATGGATGCCATCATCTTAAACGCATTTTTGCCAATAACTTAGTAATGACGGATGCCATCACTTTATCTGCAACGCTGGCCTAATAACGGCCAATTGCCCACTTTCGCGTCTTTTGATACCTTTTGCCATTGCCTTGCCATTCAAAGAAGTGTGTTACCAATGCCGAGTAAATTAAATGTACAACGCCGGCAAAAAAATGTTATATGGGTATGCAATAAACCAGAACTTCTCATGGGGCGCGATAGCTCTACAGGGAGTATTATTTTAATTTATTACTAGCTTTAGATTAATTTTACAATAATTTAATTGGACATATTCTGATATGCTTTATGAATAATAAGGTATGATTTTTCTAAATTTAAGGGTAAAATTTGATTTACCTAACTTTTTATGACTAACAATAACCATTTTTATAAGCTTTTTAAAGAGTGCCACATAAGAGGTGTTACCATATAAGATTTTAAGGTGACTAGGGGTGCAGTTAAGGGTTGACAGAGGTATTTGTAAGTTTTAAAAAACGCACCCTTTATATCAAAACCTGAAGCTTGTTTTGCTCCCTAAGAACAAATGGGAAGCACTTATGACAATTTTTATATTGTTAAAATAAAATTTTAATTCTGCATTATGCACAGGATAAGTTAAGGATACGGATGTAAATATTATATTGACCTGTACAGAGTGTCCTGGATTTCCTTACAAATATAGGGCTATCTTGGTTATTGTTAGGAATAGAGACTTGCGGTTTTCGCGAACTGTTGCTAATATTTAATGAAACCAAAGGCAATTGTACTTTCACTATAGACTTCTAGAACAATGCTCACTTTTGGTCACCACTTTGGACGCTGGCTTGGCTGAATTTATGAAGCGGAAAATTATACGTACTGTTTACGTGTGAACTGAGTGGATGCCCCTGCTTCGTAACTCAGCAGTTATGTCCAAGCTGATGACCAAAAAATTTAGCATTGTTCTGGGTGTCTATAGGTGAACCATCAATCGAAGGGATGATCTGGTTCAAAACGAGTAAAAGTGCCAAATTCTAATGAACAGAGATAGATTGAGAAAGCTAGAAATGTTGAAGGGTTATTATCAAAAGGGTAAAAGGTATATTAGTTCTGACTTTAACTTTTGATGGTAAACAAAGGTTTAATAGCATGTATTGCAAAGCTTTGTTTTAAAATGTTGTGCGAGAAAAAAGCAAACAAAAAACATGCTAGGTACTGTAACAAAAAACTTTTTAAAAGAAAAAAAACCGTTTAATCTCCAAACTTATTTATTAAAATAAACATGTACTAAAACTTAAATACTATAATATCGGCAAAACATGATTAAAACTCATCTACTATCTTACGGTAATAGTCTTTATAGATCTTTGTTTTCAAGAGAAAATCGACCATAGATCGTAATGATTTTTATTTTTGTCCGCTATTTTGTTTCTGGAGGTAAAGGGTTAAGAACAGTTTCCTTTACGTCCTGTGTGGTTTTGTTTTCTTTAAAATTGGTACTTCCGTGACATGACTGCTTTACTAATATTAAGTTTTTAGTATCAGTCAAGATTTTCGCAACCTCTTTAAGATCCCCAAATCAGACGACTCCACATCGATAACTGTAAGGAAGTGATCGTTTAGAGTTCTTCTTATTCGGCAGAGTTTTATTTTTCATAGTAGTATTCTAATCCCAGAAACTTTTAATTTCCTTTGTTCATCTCTATATCAGTCTATTTTTTTGTTTTTTTTTTATCTTAAAAACGTCAATCACATGTACTAATAAGCTAACAAACACGCTTTAACTTACAAAAACGCCTGTTTATTTCGGTTGATGGCACTTAGTTTGTTTGTACCAACGATCTATTTTACTGTTAAATTAAATATATCGTTGTTTGTACCGAAATAAGACATGTCATTTGTAGGTTTCTCACTTTCCAATGAATTGTATTACTATACGCTGCAAGCTTGGCACTTGGCATTTTGTGAGTACACGTACGATGGCACTTAAAAGGTTTTTATGCAAAAAAATTAAAAATGAATAAAATGGCACTTAGCTTGTTTGAACCTGACACCCTTCAATTGTCTTTGATAAAACGAAAGATTGCAAGATTTTAATGGTCTTCTTAGTTTTTGATGTACGGGTGGCTCAGTTCGACGCTCATCATTGGGATTTCGGAAACCGTAAGAGATGCAGGATCGGTTAAATGGAAGCAAAGTTGCGCAATTTGATGCTCAATAAAATGCCGTTTTGCGTTTTAAAAAATTCCGAGTACTTCCGAAGATATTCGAAAAAAAACGGAATTTTTCAATTTTGGTTTCTATTGTTTCCTGGCTATATTTGTTATGATAACTTAAAATGAAAAACCCGTTTTCATGGCCACTTTTTCTGCTCTATTATTCAGTGTGATTAAATATTGAATCTGACGTTTCGGCTTCTGGAGACCATCACAACTTAATTTTTTAAATACGGACCTGATATTTTTTCAATTTAATTAAATACTTTCATCACTCTTAAAACACTATATATCGCCACTTTGATATTTGCCGACGTTTCGTACAGAAAATTCCATCACTAGAATATTGCATATTTATTTAACCATAATACGGCCCTGAACTACATTTTTAGGTAAAAGGTAAAAAAAAGAATAAACTTATTACATATTCATAATGTTTTATTGCAACTCGTTGATATCTAACAGCGGAAATTACTTTATTAACAGAAACTAACCAGCAGGTACGAATTCAAGGAGAACTTCATTTAATGTATGGATTGGTATGTGGAGGAACAAAATTATTGGACCTTTCGTTTACGAAGGGACCTTAACTTCCAAACGATATCTAAATTTGATTAGGAATGATGTCTTAGACGCCCTAGATAATCAACCTTTGGCAGTATTTCAAGAAATATGGGGCAGCAAGACGGAGCTCCTGCCCACAATGGAAGGGAAGTAGCTCAATTCCTTACCATATATTTCCTAATAAATGGTTTTGCAAGATGACTCGCTAGGAGCCCAGATCTTAGTCCCTAGATTATTTCCTTTGGGGATATCTTAAGAACCGTTTATTATATAAATGCACCTCACGACCTTTAAGTACTACGACAAAATTTGATAAGGGAATTCGCTGCCATTCCTGCGAGAACAATTAATCGAGTTGTATTAACAATACAAAGCAAAGCAAGAAAATGCATCGAGGCGGAAGGTTATCTCTTTGAACACTTATAATAGTGATTAAATTATGTTTATTTTAATATGGGCATCAAAATAGTATTACAAATTGTTTATGTAAGCTGATTTGTTGTCTACCTTTTGTATCTTATGTCTAATAGTCATGAAATTTTCGGTAAATAAAGTAATTTCCGCTGTTAGATATCAATGAGTTGCAATAAAAAGATTACGAATATGTAATAAGTTTATTCTTTTTTACCTTTTACCTAAAAACGTAGTTCAGGGCTGCATTATGGTTAAATAAATATGCAATATTCTGGTGATGGAATTTTCTGTACGAAACGTCGGCAAATATCAAAGTGGCGATATATAGTGTTTTAAGAGTGATGAAAGGATTTAATTAAATTGAAAAAATATCAGGTCCGTATTTAAAAAAATAAGTTGATGATGGTCGCCAGAAACCGAAACGTCAGATTCAATATTTAATCACACTGAATTATAGAGTGGAAAAGTGGCCATGAAAACGTGTTTTCCATTTTAAGTTATCTTAACAAATATAGCCAGAAACAATAAAAACCAAAATTGAAAATTCCGGTTTTTTCGAATCTTCGGAAGTACTCGGAACTTTTTAAACGCAAAACGGCATTTTATTGAGCATCAAATTGCGCAACTTTGCTTTCATTTAACCGATCCTGTATCTCTTACGATTTCCGAAATCCCAATGATAAGCGTCGAATTCGAGCCACCCTGTACTGGGCAAAATTCGTTTTTTTTTTTTTAATAAATTTTGGACCCTCCTGAACCGGAATTATTGTACCTATAGTATGAATCGCGCCTATTAATACCTAATTATACGTAAATATTTGCTTTGTGTACTTACTTGTTATTTGATAGCTTAATGGAGAAGCTACAATTCTTTTAAAGTTTCCTGAAATAATCCATAATTTATGCTATTAAGGCTATTACTAATACTCTGGTTAGTCCACAATCCGTAACCATCTATCCAGTGTTCCGTGCTTAACGAAACTATATTAAATATGGCAGCTATGGCAGATAAAAAGAAAGCTGCCAGCACGTAAACTCGGTTTATTGTTGCCATATTTTTTCTATATTACTTTTACCAGAAGTCATATTTATATTAGTTAACACCAAAATATGTTGTTGTTCCCACTATTACGAAGCGTGAATAACACGCCTTATATGAACAAACTGACAATATAGATCAAAGTAGAATTCTAGCCCGATTTAGTTTTCATTGTTTCAATATAATCCACCTTATTCATTATAGCACCTAAAATCTTATCTTCTTGGATTAAATGAGAACGAGTTTTGCTTATCTCAACAAATTTTTCACACATATCTCTTATCTTTAATAAAGATAAAATGAGACACATAAATAATTCATCAGATAGAACATTATAATTATGTTAATTGATTTAAACATAAAATAATACTTGTTGTCCTAAATTTTTATATTTATATTTTTTAAATGTTTGGAATTCATGAATGATTTCTTGAATTAAGATATACATACATGAATATCTCAGCCCCCAAAATTAAGGAAATAGAAGAAAATTTTCTGTAGGTGTTCTGTTTTTGTTTAAATTACCTGTTGTATTATTGTAAGAAAAGAGAAAAAAAGGGACATTTTCCAACCTCCTCATCAAAAATGTCTACTTTCTAATCCGAATGTGGGGGCCCAGAAGGGCTTAAAGTAAAAACCTATAGCTAAACCGTCTGTTTGTTTGAAAAACCAAAGACAAGTATAGTTTAAAACTGAATATTTTATTTAAAATAATTTTGTAAATAACAGCGTTGAATTCAGGAAGGGGGGAGGCGGGGGAATAATTTCTTTCGGAGCAAAAAAAATTTGGGACACCAAATCAAATTTAGTGGTCAAACCATATAAATGTAATCTCAAAGTATAACATGTTTGATTTGTATTTAAAGGTGAATACTTTTTTTGCTCTTTAACTGTTTTACCTGTTTTCCTCCCTGGAATCTTAAACACCCTCCCGGAAAAAAAAACTGAATACTACACTGGTAAATTAAATATCACCAAAAGATCTTAGAATTGCTTATTCTGGTATAGATGGGTCCACATTTAATCCATGCTGAAAGCAGTACCACAAAGTACACAAAAATGATAAAGTTAATAAACCCTTTTGTGAACAATGATTTATTGCACTACTTTAAGGCATTACATTTATAAATAACAGCAATTGTTATAGGTATCCATTAAACCAAAGAAATAAAGTTTCATATTTGTTCATATTGTTTACTTTGTTCCTATAAAAACATATTTGGATTCTGTACAGAAAGAACTTGGCATTCATTTAGATCTCCATTCTTTTGCGGAGAAGCCCACAGCCAAGTATAAATTTTAGCATTAAACTTGGCTCACCGTTTTCACATTTATGTTTTTGGTAGGATATCATTACTTTCTGTAAAGAAAACAGAACTAGGCATTACTTTGACCACTATAAATTAATAATGTATACCTAGTAAGTAAAAGTAAGTCCGGTTACTGTAGTTTTAAACCAATAAAATACATTTTTATTGTAGTAACTAGGGTTACTCACTTTTTAACCAATGAAATACATTTTTTTGTTTAGGTTGTTCCAAATCACCTCGTATAAAAACACGTGTCTTCGTTTTTACACCTTTATTAACAATGGAACGTAACTATGGTTACAACAACAACAAAATCTTCACTTGTCAATGTCTCGAAGTTTACAGTACAAAAGTCGAATCTATACTAACTCAAATCAGAGGTTTCCGTCGCCCTTTTATAGTGTAGTGGAAGAGTGAAGAATGATCTAGAATCTTGGAGAAATATCGCGAAAATTTCATAGTACAGGATGGCATAAAAGTTCTCAATGGATAATTCGGGCGTTTTCGGAATCCTTCGAAACTGATGAAAGAACTTGGAAAATGTAAGGTAAATTATTCAAATAATTATTATCAGACTAAATTAAAAGGTCCTAACTTTATATAATTCTATAAACTAAAAACTCTTATTTTCAATGTCCGTAACAAGGTGTTTTTCTCAATTTATAGTGAAAAAAGTACAGATTTATTATTTTTCCTTGCGTTTTGCTACTTATACAAGACATTTTTTCTACCCTTTTCTTTTATCGTTAAAATTGTGTGGCAAAATATGAATGAAAACCCTGTATGTCAACCCTTACTGGTAAATCTTAATAAATTTTATTTGACTAGTATTAATACCGTAAAGCAGCCAGCACATTATTGCGAAATGGAATAGAATGGAACGATATGAAAGGAAATGGAATGGAAAGGAAATTTAGAATCATTGAGCATAAGCACGAAAATCTGCAAAAAAATTATTTGTATTAAGTTTTTCTTCGTAAAAAGCATTTGTTTTAAGGCTTTTAATTGGTTAATAAGCCATAAAATATTTCTCAACTCAAAACCTGTCTGGAAACAGGTATGTACTTAACACTGTTGTTTTTATGTGCCCTTAAAATTCGGCCAATGTTCTTATTAAACGTTTTCAATTAATTAATGTGCATTAAGTTTTAATGATTACGAACATTTAATTGTATTTTGTAAAGGGAATAATTTAAACATACTTTACACATATAGCGCATGTTCGTAAACATTGCACTGAATAGTGGAGTTAGCTGCGGAACCTCGGAAAATTCACTCAGGTACCAATCCAAGCGATTCTTTTCCGTTCCATACTATTCCTTGATGTTCCGATCCGCGATAGTGTGCGGACTCTAATTATTTATATGATTTTTTTATCTTTGGACAAACCACAAAGGCTAAAAGCCTAAATACTAACCTACCGTGGGTGTCTTAAGCGAGGTAAGAGGGAGTTTGTTGACACGGGACTTAAATACTTGAAGATTTGGGGGGAAGGAAAGACCTCCGCGGGCAGCAGGTTCCACAATCTAGAAACTCTAGGGATAAAAGAACGAACAAAGTGAGAAGTTCGGGAGCCTGTCCAGTTGGACCGAATAGGGATGCATACGCGCGGAACCACGAGTTTCTCTGTTAGGAACCGTAAGTGGAGGCACTATACTGGACAATTCTTCAAAGCAGAAGCCATGCCAACTATAAAAAGCGATAAATCCCCCACAGCCCGACGATGGGCAAGAGAGGGAAGCCTTTCTGTAAGTGAAGGATCATTAATGAGACGAATAGCTCTTCTTTGAATAGAATCAAGAATACTTAGGGTTGTGGAGGACGCCATGCCCCAGATATAGGAACAATATTCCAAGGGAGGTCGGATTTGGGACACCTATAAAGTGTATAAATTAGAAGCGGAAAAATACTTTTTGGCTCGAAAGAGAAATCCAATGTTTTTTGAAGCTGCCGTGGCTATAAATACAATGTGTTTATGCCAGTTAAGGTTACTTTCAAATGTGACGCCCCCAAGATTGAAGTTGTCTTTGCTCTGTAAAACTTGGTCGCTCATAAGTTATTAGAGGATAAGTATTTGATGACTCTTTTCGCGATAAGGAACATGATTGTGTTTTGGATGCATTAAAATGGACGAGAATTTTGGCGTCCCAATCCATGATCTTAAAATTTCCGTTTGCCTTGATTCCATCCCGTTTCGCGATAGTGTGCTGCCTGTTAATTATATTTTTCCGCTGACTGATCATCATAGCCTATAGCACTCCTGAATAGTGTAGCTTTCTGATTGTAAAAGAATTTTTATGATCGGTTCAGTATTTGTAGATTAGCCCTTACAAACAAAAAAGTTACAAACTTTACCTCTTTATTTATAATATAAGCATAAATCTAACACTGGCGTAGATAATTTTATTTTTATGAATGTTATGTGGAATGGAAGAAATTTGTGTCAACCTCGTTTTGCATGGAAAAATCGGTGCTAAATGAGGATTTACTCGAGCGTCATAGAGACCTATTGGGTTGCAAAACTTGGATGATAAGAAGATAAAAATGTTATATGTATACTTTTTCATCGGTGGGGGAAGTGACTATAGACTTTTAAATATGTCAAAGTTCTATTATTATTTCGGCTTGTGGAAATCGTTCAGGTCGTATCGTATTATATATTTTTAGGGTAATCCTAAAAGATATTATCTTTAAAATTAAAAAATATACAATGTTTAGCATGTAATTAACTTACCCTATCTTAATCTGACGCGCTTGACAATTTCCGATGGATATATTTTTGTTTGGTATACTGCGGTATATTAATTTGCCGCGCTGTACTAAATCCCGAAATCCTCTTTTGGGCTCCTACCACTACTTTTAAACTCCACTTCAGAGCCTCATTTGTAATGACACTTAAAAATTTTTATTTATGATATTAGTATATCATAGGGCAATTTCTATAATAGCTTTTGACATTTTAGAAAAAGCAAAAGCTTTTATAAAGAATAACTTTTTTGCGAAATAATAAGTTGAGTCTAAGCATTTTTTATGTAAATTAGGAAAAAAACATTGGTTGTTTTTGCAAAAACACTTCAATCGTAAATCTAAAGAAATTATCGATACATATATATATATATGTATATAAGTTAATACTTTAAAAACAATTAATGTTACAAGTTAGCACAATAAAACAATACATCTTTGCAGCATTACTTTTTTTCTTAAATACATTATATACATATACAATACATATATTTTTATCTTAGACTATACAATTACAGGTAATTAATCGGGGAATAATATAATCTCTAAGTGAAGAATTTTCTACAGGAACGTTTTGTCTGACATAGTGTTCCATAGAATACGTACTTAGTAATAATCCTGAACCAAACAATAAGCCGTACCAAAATAAGACATTAATAATGTTCAATTTTGGCATTGGCAGAAAGCTTAATACACAACCGCTAAACACAAAAACAAAAATAATGCTGGTAAAAAAATCCAAACATACAAGTTAAAACCCATTCATGAACTATTGCAGAAATCAAAAAAACAGTCGATTTCGCAATGGTTTTGTTACCAGGTACGACTATTTCATAGCAGTCTTTATAAACGTATGTATACAACCAATCGCCTACAACTATGTTCCATGTTCTAAAATAGTTAGAGTAATTGGTCGATGTCCACCAACTGCTGTAAAAGTGTCTGTCACCAAATCTTAAAAGTTCTCCAAACATATTTTGGGTTGTGTGCAATACCACGTAAAATGCAAGTAGCAGGAACATTACACCAACAACAAAATTATCAACCATCAATAAAATTAATTCACCTATTAAGTAAGGTCTTAATCCAATGTCTTTATGTGCTGGAATGATGAATCTTTCCAGAAGAAACGCATAGTAAAAAATTACTCCCACAAGTTCAAGAAACCGATCCATAACAAAGTTCCATCTAATTACTGTGGTCCTAAAAGATGAAACTATTGTTAAAGCATGAATAATAATAATGCAGGTATTGTCTTTTTAGAATGTAAAATAAGTGTAATACTTAATTACACTAAATAGTTATTTATTAGATAAGTGAGTTATATTACATATAAGTCACGCAAGAAAAGTTTAAAGGTAATTTTCTTAAGTGACTTATATGTAATAACTCACGTGTCTAATACAAAATTTTATCCAACACTTTCGTATAAATCGTTTTTAATATCGAAAATAATTTGAAAACGTCATCCATTATTTGTTACTTGTCATTGTCAATACCAGCAACAAAATTTTGTATTTTTGGAAAGCAAGCTTGTTTGGTTGTAATGCATTTTGTTAGTCTATAATTCACTAGTGAGCTAAAGGGTACTTTAGCTCACTAGTGACTTATAGTACACTTTATATCCTCAAAATCTGATCAATTATGTAGATATTATAATGTAAGTGTTGGATAAATATTATTATTTCGATAAAAATAAAAGATTTCAAAATCTATATATTTAAAACACCAGTAGGCCAAATTTTTCAGCAAGTTCGTGAGAGAGTTTTACTGATGATCCTCTGGTTAGTAAAAACTCTAAATGCTACTTTTTATGTTTTACTGCCCATTGTTTTATAACAACAAACAGTTTTTTTTTCAACCAGAGATATCATGTTTTTCTTGACAGGATGGTGAATGCTCAAAACTCAAATGGTGCCAGGTCTACCGTTTTCGCAGTTGATCTGGTCGAGGTACCATCAAAAAGTATACATTAAGGGAGTGTTCAATTAGTCTTATGACCCGACTCCCCTAGTAAAAAAATATGTTTCGCGACCCCCTGACCCTTAACTTTGTTTATGTTACATACTATTAGGCTTAAATATTAAACTTTTTGGATTTTCTAAAACTTCTTATTTACCGTAAATGTTATGTTTAAATTTAAGATTTTTGAAATTTTAGTACTCCAGTACCGTTTTTAAAACTAAGTTAAACAAGTTTGCTTAAAAATATATATATATAATTTTTGCATTAATTTTTAATTTTTAAACTCCAGTATAATACCAACGATTCATTTCACATTATAAATACATTTTTGATAATACTAAGATTTTTTGCGCAGTTTACCGATACTTTTATAATATTGGGCATGGGCCTTACATGGAATTTGGCAAGAAATGTGTGGGGCAGGTGGCGCAGCAAGCAGGCGATTTATTGCGGAATTCCTTTTAAAATTAGCTTTTATTCCTGACTTATCTGATCAGCTAAATATCTTAAATACAGGTCTTCAGGGACAGAATGAAAATGTCATCACTGCAAAAGCCGAAATCCATTGCTTCACAAAAAAATGACGTTTATAAATTAAAAAACTCATTTCGTCGTCACAGTCCTACACTGAAGAAGTCGGATATGAGATAAACATTAATGCATAAATAGCTGGTATGAAAATTAACTAATTTGAAAGAACAACTGTGTCAATACTTCTCTAAGCAAGAGATATTAGCAAACACTAGGCAAAGGTGGATTTAAATCCTTTTTTACTGCAGCTATAAATGGAGAAAATCTAACAACTAAGATTTAAAAAATCTGCCGATAAGGTGTTACACTTTGAATTCAAGTCTGCAAATTAGATACCTTTTGGTTGAAAATAATTAACAACTGATGCCTTGAAGTGTTGTGTGGAATTGCCATTTGCGATTTGGCATTTTTATCAATGGTCCAAATAAAAAGTAAACAAAGAAATCGCCTAAATTTGGACAACAACCTTACTCTCAATCAATTAAAAACAAGCGGAACCTTCGCATTAGAATGATAGAACATGATTTTTTTGTTAATTCGTTTGTATGCAAATGTTTACAAGTATATTCCTTTCTGTTAACATTTTCTTAATAAATCTATCTTTTTAGACTTTACTGATTTTTATACATCAGCTGGTTCTTTCGACCTCTCGCGATCCCTCTGCCCCCTACCATTAAGGTATGATTCCGAGGACCACGGCAGGCAGCTTACCACCCAAAGAAAATATGAAGCTACCACCGACGCAAGAGGCAGATCCATTCATATTTCACTTTCGCCTTGGGGAGTAACGAGTAGCGTTGCTGGTAATAGGAATGGCTCTGGCGCTTGCGTCCGCGGTTTGCTGCCTGCCGCAGAGACAAGAGCCAGAGCCATTCATATTTCGCTTTCACCTTGAGGAGTAACAAGTAGCACTGCTGGTAATATGAATGCCTCTGGCGATGGCGTCGGCGGTTTGCTGCATGCTGCGGTACTCGGAATCCCTTTATTATTCTTTGGTGCTTAAATAAAAGAATATGTCGCCGTTGAGGGGCTGCAGCCCAGCAACTCCCTTCTATATACGCCCATGAAAAAGCAGTGAAAATAAATAATAATAATATAAAAAAGTTCACTTACCTGGGGTATTCATCATTGTAGATTAAAGTTGGTGCAAACAAAAAGTAAACAAAATGAGATATATTTGCCAGTTTTAGAACTTTGTCACTGTGGGGCTTAAACTGAATTACTTTTTCTGTGTTACTTCTGATATATGTATGTATTTTCATTAATAATCTTGTCTGAAAATAAAAAGCCGATTATAATTTTAAGTTCATAAATTGTGAATCATATGGGCGGACGTTACCCGAATTGGTATGATGGATAAAAATGAATAAAAAATTTTAATATATCGCGCAGACAGTGGCATAGCTAGGTAACCAAAGGCAATGGGGTAAAAATAACTTAGGGCTTCAACTAAACTATTTTAAATCGTTTGTTCCATATTCGCCGTGTTCGAAATTTTACATACTTCAGATTTGTCTTGATCCAGATTCTTTATACTCCAAATTTTATCATTAACCTTTTTTAATAACCAAATTAAACCTATTTTATATAAAAAAAAAAAGAAAACATCTACTGTTACCGTTAAAAAATACAGTTCTGTGACAAACACACAGGCCATGATTCAAGAACCTGGTTTACTTATATTTTGAACACACACAATAAATTATCATCTTCTTCATCTTTACCTTCTTCTGATAGGTCAAGAACATCAAAATTCATCACAGCCGTCAGTAGCATCGACACCAACATATACATTCTCGAAATTTTCCGGGTCATATTTTTTTTTACTGACGTCTGATGGATTCGATGATGCATATTAGATATATTGATGACATATTAGACTGAATCACGATTGACTGCGTGCTAAGGTAGTACACTATGTACAGGAAGCTCTTTACACTTGCAACACTCTACAACTTTAATAATAAATAATAATACCAATAAAGCTAAAAGAAATGAGATATTTGCAAAAAAAACAATATTTTTTACCTTTGACCTGTCATATTTAGAGTTCCTTACATGATATCATGATATGTTCACACTCCGTTTCGGGCATTTCGAACTCTGTTCGTTTTTAAGTGTAGACTAAAGTTATTCCTCAGTCTCTCCGCGATTTTCAAATTGTGCGATCACGTTTTGTAGGAGGCTACATAGCCTTCCCGGGTAGGCAGCTGAAGGATTTGTATGGGCGTTTCTATCCCTTTGGGGATCGAGAAAAGACTCACGCTAAATTGATAGCATCTTTCTTTAGAAACTAAGCGCTGTGAGTAAAGATTCCTAAAAAATCTGAAGTTTTTAGATTATCCGGGTGCACGTGTTTTCGTAACGGCCGACGACGGTGGCGACCTCTACTGGAATTGTCATCAAGTGACAGGGAAGGTTATGCACGATACCAGTAGCAGCTTTTTGGATTTGAAGCTACAATTTATGCATTGAATCGATTATTAATTTGTTTCGAACCAAAGTAAACATTTGAACCGGAATTTCTGGGAGCGGAAAGCTTGACCATTCAGATTTTCTACGTACGAAGCCCTGGAAGGCATAGTCCGGAAGGGGAGAGCTGTTTAATCGTCTTGCAACGGGACCAACAACAAAGAAAGCGAAGCAAAGCAAAGTTATTCCTACTGCTACTACCGTCATGGGTAGATGCTCAACCGGACTATATAAACCCAGTAGCAGTAGGAATTACTTTACTTTACACTTAAAAATGGACAAAAGTCCAAAATTCCTTTAGTATCACTGAAGTATAACCATAGTATAATGTTCTGGGTCGCATTCAGATTCGGTAACTTTGGGGTAACATTTACCCATTTAGTAAGATCACCAAAGGAATTTGTTAGTTAGTAGTGGTTTTGATAAGGTCTTGCTTATAGCGCATGTCTTCACCGGGCGTTGATTCTGAATACCCCTGGATGCAGACGATGCACCATTTTGTTTTTAATCAATACCAAAGTTATTAATGGCTGACACTTAATTAAATAATCCTGCATAAATACTTACCTGTTCCAGACATAAAATAGCTGCAGAACCAATTGGTAGATCGAAGTATCTTACGAGTACAGAGATCAAACAAAATTGAAAAATGTAGTACGCAGGGATGGACAACAGCCATATGGAGTCCCACACTCGAATACTTTGTGCTAAAAATTTATTACAATAGTATAACGGCTGACAACGAAAACTATCCAGAAATTTATTTTCTTCAGTGCAATCGTATAGTTTTCAAATTTAGGGACGTTATATTGTATAATTAGATGCCAATTTTAGATATAATAGCATCTGTGTATTACTTCCGGTTTAACCGGAAGTAATATAAACTTTGATATTTTAAATGGAACACCTTGTATATTTTTAGGATTTAAATTTTACAGGTCATACCTGATATAAAACCTTTATTATATTTATAAGTTAACTCTTATGGTTTTGGAGAAAATGGCGTTTGAAAATGTCCAAACGACAGCACATTATGCAGTTTTATTGGAAAACACATGAACATAACAAAAATTTAAAATGCTCAAAATAAGTCCTTTAAAAGACTTTTTAGAGACCATTATAATAATACTTCCGATTTAGCCGGTGCTGTAAAATTTAAACTTCCAAGTACCTATGATAACCCTTTTAATTTAAATGGAACACCCTACATATTTTTTAAGATTTAAATTATTTAAGTTATTCCTGATATAAAACCCATTACCTATCTTTTTAAGTTTTAGAGAAAACAGAGTTTGAAAAGGTCCGAAAGACCTCACAATAAACAGAATTATAGATATTGTGTCGTCGTCTGGACCTTTCTAAACGCCGTTTTCCCTAAAACTAACAAAAATAGGTTATGGTTATATTATAGATTTTATATCAGGAATAGCTTAAAGAATTTAAATTTAACAAAATATATAGGGTATTCCATTAAAATTACCAGGGTTATCATACTTAGAAGTTCAAATTTTACGGCACTTCCGGTTAAACAGGAAGTAATTTCATAGTGGTCTCTAAAGGCAGAGTCTTTTGAAAAACTATTTTTAGCATATTAAATTTTTGTTATGTTCATTTGTTTTTTCATAAAACTGAATATTGTGCTGTCCTCTAGACATTTTCAAACGCCATTTTCTAAAAACCAAAAAAGTTAGGTTATGGATATATAAAGGTTTTATATCAGGAATGACCTGTATATTCAAATACTAAAAATATACAGGGTATTCTATTTAAAATATCAAAGTTTATATCACTTCCGGTTAAACCGGAAATAATACACAGATGCTATTATATCTAAAATTGGCATCCGGTGATATGATATAACGTCCCCAAATTTGGAAACTATACGGTTGCACCGAAGAAAATAAATTGCTGGGTAGTAATTTCGTTCTCACCTGGTATAGTCGTTGGAATTAAGTAGGAGAAACCATAAAACCATAAACTCAGTACCGACACTCGTTTTTATTAAAAAAACATTTTAACCGCTCCGCTTTGTCCTACAAACAGCGCAAAAAGGCGCCGACAAGTGGGGTAATAAAATTTTGGAGTCAATGAGAAGTTGATATCTTTCTGATTTCTCTTATTTGATGCCAACAACTTTATTGTGCAACAAGTTATGAAAAATACTTTTTGCACACAGGTATGACGTTTTTGCACGATCCGTATGCGAGTACTACAAGTCATATAAGTGTGCAAAAAGTCAGTTTTAAGCATGTTGCACAAGATACTTTTTCTACGACAGCAAAAAATAAGGATTAATATATGATTTTTATTATTTTTGTTCTTCTAACTTTGGACAGGACTGTGCGAAAATTTTTTATACGCCGTGAGAAATGTTTTTACATTATTATGTCAAAACTAAATGACAGAAAATAAAATATTTTTGACTGGTTGTCACTAACGAGGTTGACATCATACATCATGTGAAATTAGTCATTTTCAGATCCTGTTTGACGTGGACACTTCTCATGGCAGTCGTAGAAAAAGTTTTTTTTCTTACTGTAAATTGAATACCTACAAGTTTCGTATTTAATGGGTATAGGTTTGAACAAAACAATTATATATTTTTGACTTTGTCTCTGTTTTTTTTTATTTAATAAAGAAAATTAAAAATGTTACAATCACTTAACAATAATTCATATCAAACACCACACGTCAAAACTTTTTAAATCGTATTTTTGTCAAATCATTTTTATACACATCTCAATCAGATTTCGTTTATCCTATTTACATTGAATTTATGTACAGGGTGTCCCATTTTGATTGTCCCTTATGGGAAACTTGGAAACCATAAGAGATATTAAAAATCTGATACCCCATCCTCGAGCTCTTTTTGGAGAAAACATTTATGGTAAAAACAGATCATCGCTATCGCGACGCGTTTCAGAGATACAGGGTGATTCTCGATTTTTTCACTTTTATGAAAAGGCCCTGTAGCTTTGTTGTTATTACAGATACGAGAAAACTAATTACACATTATAAAGACACTTTTTTCGTAGAATCCAGTGGCGTAGCCAAAAATTTTTTGAGCTGTTATTTTTGACATATGACCCAAACATGTTTTTTTTTTTATTAGGGACACCCTATAAATGATTAGGTAATTAAATTGATTGTTTTTTTTTGATTAAAATAATGTATCATAGTAGGTGGTTTAATAAATTTTTACGTCAAATATTGGAAAAATTATGATTTTAAAAACGCATTGCGGCTTCAATCTGTTTTTTTAAATTGTTTTATATTTTTCTTTAAAAACAATACTGCCATCCCTCAACTCAGGAGACATTTCCGTAGAAAAAAAAACAAAAAATGAATTAATTATTATTATTTTTTTATTATTTTTTTTCTACGGAAATGTCTCCTGAGCTAAGGGATGACAGATTCCTTTTAAAATAATAGGGATGCGCCTTTTCGTTGACCTTGCAGGGTATATCGAAACCTAAAAAAGATAGAACAAATCTGATTGCGCAATCTCGATTTCAATTTTAAAAAAATTCAATGGTAAAAACAAACGATGGCTAACTTGATTCGTTTTGCAGATACAGAGTGTTTTTCGTATTTTGTCAATTTTTCCAGGCATTTGTATCTCGCTTGATATTAGAGATAGAAGAAAAATGTAAATAGAAAAGTTTTAGGGATTTTTAGGTAGAACTCAGTGGCATACCTACATTTTTTCCGAACACACTAAACAACCCCACCATGTTCGGAAATATATCGGTTTTCCTACATGATACCATAAAGTAACATACCTACGAATAAGAGAAACCATGTCATGCTAAAATTTTCGTACCGCTTTTGCGGCAGGCTCAGCGCTGCCTGACGGCAGGCTTGTCATTTTTGCCAGTTTACACTTTAAATGCGTCGGTCGAAGCCTCGCCTCGTGTAACATCAGCGATGGGGAGACACATAAGCTTACTGAAATGACTAACTGGCGGTATTTCATCGAGAAACGAATAAAATTATATTGGGAGTTTTCGCATGACCTGTCCTTAAATCGGCTATTCCATGATAACTCTTATAATTTCCTTACTCTATGATGATACACAATATGCTATTTGCTTTCTAGTCGAAACTGTATACTTTTGACTTAGGGTGCTTTTAAAACGAACGTTTCAATTATACAGGGAGGTTTTTAAAATCTCTCTCCACATCCTTAACTTAAAACTTACTCATTTTATTCTTTCATTCAAAAATTTACTAATTTTTATTAAAATATTAAATATGACAAACAGTTTTTTTAAAGAATTTATTTAGTTGTTTAAATGTGCAAATAATAATTTTTAAAAATCTAAAACACAACCTAATAGTATCATTTTATGGGATAGAAAATGTCCCAGTAAAAGTAATATTTGGATCTTCGAAAAGTAACAAATCCTACAATCAAGTTCGCAAGTAAAAAAAATCAACATCTTGAAATTTTCACACACTTAAAACTACAGCAATTTTTTTAATGAGTTTGATCAATGTTTTTCTTATAGTTTTTAAACTCTTTTCAAAGTGCATTTTAAGTGGAAATTTTGGTAACTTACCTTTGGGAAGAAAATAAGTTCGCACATTGGCCCATAAATTAAAACAAAAGTAGCATAAAATTGCACAAAAATTTAATCCTATCCAAATAGCAGCAACAATGTGAGGTTTTCCAAGTCCATTTGCTATTACACTAAGTCCTACTTTGATTCTAAAAAAAACATTTTTTTATTTTATTCATCATCATTCAAAAATGTAAAACAAAACTAAAATGTAGCTATGTTTATTAAAGAAAGTTTTTTCCGGCAAATTTGTAGCCTAATTTTGCCACTTTTGTAACATTATTTCCAAAATACAGGGTTTTAAACTTTTTGAAAAATAATATATTTTTTATTTTAGCATTAAGGGGCTTATTTGGACCTAGTTATGCAGAAACCCATCAACCCACAACACGTTTAATTTTGTACTACGTTCATAAATATTAATATCCGAATGTCCAATATTTTCGTTCGTTATTGAAATAACCAACACATTTTTCTGACTTTCTTATATTTTGGTTTTTGCATTCACTTAGTAGGTCAAAATAATAATTATTTAATGCAACCAAGTGGGTTGGTCGCTTTCTACATTAATAGAATCCTTGCTAATGTACAAAAATTTACGCCACGACCCTATGTTGGCTGGTAATTTTGAAATAGAAGATTTCTTTTAAATATTTTTAGGTCTGTGGATCTCTTTGGTATAATCATCGATGCCTAGTTAAATTGTTTTGTTAACTTGTGAGCAAATTTCGAATAGATCGTTAGAAAAAAGCAGGCACAATACTCACAGGTAGGTGAAAAAAAATATTCAAACCATTTGTGTCAACTGGAACAAGTCTCTTGAGTTTCTAGGTGAGTCCCAGATCGTTGCTCTTGATATACTCCTACGGTCTTCCAACTAAACTCTGCTCTTAGCTCTCCAGTTATCTTTCTAATCGACGTATATCAGTCATTGTTGATGGCCACTCTTCAAGCTTTCACGAAATTAATGCTGGAGTGCCTCAGGGTTCAGTACTAGCACCAACTTTGTTTCTTCTTTACATCAACGACCTTCTTTCTTCCACTAACCAATCCCATTCATAGTTATGCTGACGATAGTACCCTTCATTCCACTTTTCAGGTTCCCAAACCAATCTCTCAACCCGACTTGGAAAGCAAACGCAGGGCGATGCAGATATCTCTTTCACAGGATCTCAATTTGATACTGGATTGGGGCGCCAAAAATCTTATTCAATTTAATGCATCCAAAACACAATCGTGTTTCTTGTCGCGAAAAAATCATCAAACACTCATCCTTTGCTTAGAGTAGCCAGGTTTTGCAGAGCGGGGACACATTTAACCTTGTGGGCGTCACATTTAAGAATAACCTTAACTGGCATAAACACATTGTATCTATAGCCACCGCGGCTTCAAAAAGCTTGAATTTCTTTTCCGAGCCAAAAAGTATTTTTCTCCTACCAATTTATACACTTTGTATGTATCCCAAATTCGACCCTCTCTGGAATATTGTTTCTCATGTCTGGGGAATGGCATCCCCTACAACCCTCAGCATTCTTGATGCCATTCAAAGAAGGGCTGTTCGTCTTATTAATGATCCTTTACTTACTCAAAGACTTCCTTCTCTTGCCCATCGTCGAGCTGTGGGAGATCAATCGCTCTTCTATAGATACTTTTACGGCTTCTGCTCCGACGAATTATCCAGCTCCTCTTGCGGCTCCCAATAGAGAAACTCGTGGTGCCGCGCGTATGCATCCCTATACAGTTCAATTGGACTGGCCCCTAACTTCCCATTTCGTTCGTTCTTTTTCCTTAGAGTTTCTAGACTGTGGAACCTACTGCCAGCGGAGGTCTTTCCTTCCCCCCAAAATCTTCAAGTTTTTAAGTCCCGTGTTAACAAACTTCCTCTCACCCTGCTTAAGACATCCACGGTACGTTAGTATTTAGGCTTTCAGCCTTCGTGCATTGTCCAAAGATTAAAAAAAAATATAGTTTCAGATAATTCATGGTGACATGCAATTACTTCGAAATGTTGGTAACCAGTTTGCGACGCGAGCAAAAAACATATTCAATTAATATAAATTTTTATTAAAAAATTTAGGAAACTAATCAAATTCCGTAATAAGATTGGTGAGCTAATTTCTGCTGCTCTGCTCTAAGGCTTATTTTTTGTGAATTCTAGTCAATGCTGATTATAGCCATTAAAAAAATGCAGTATAAAAACTGTAAATAGTATCATTTTACTTGAAGAAAATAGTAATAAAAGGAGTTATAGAAATGGTTCTATTAAGAATTTATTTACCGATTCCCATTGAACTATTTTTTGAAATATTTATTTTTGAATAATTTGTAGAAGAAGGACCTTGTAAAATACTTAAAATTAGTTTTAAACCAAAGAAAATTAGAATTGTTCGACCCAGTCCACAAACTCTAACACTAGCCATGAAGATAAAAAGATTACTTAAATTCATAATCTTAAGAAAAGTAGCTTGCTAACTCTCAATTATTAATTATTGTAGTAACTAGGGTTAATGACTTTTTCAACCCATATAATATATTTTTGGTTCAGGTATTTCCTTTAATTTAAAGTGCCCAAAGTATAGAAAAAAGTAAAATAAATTTAATTTCAATATTCTAATATTTCATGCTTTAATTGTTAAATAAAACTTATTTAACAATTAAATTTTTGGACGTAAATGATATGAAGTAACAATAGAGGAAAAAAGGAAATAATGTAACAAAATACAGAAAAAAAAAAAAAAATAAGAAAATCAGACAGGAAAAAAGAGAAATCACAATGAAGAGTTATTATAACAATGTTTTCTTTAATATCCATATATTTGTAAATTGTTATACTCATAATAAGCAATTGCATTTTATTTAAAAATTAATAATTTATTTATCTTTTCAGAGGGTCTTTCCAGTGTCGAAAATTTTTGTGCGTCACGCTCCAGAGCTTGAAGCTCTTGAACTGCTCTAAAAGTTAGTCACTGGAACGCATCCTTAGACAAGGAAAGAGAGATACTTTAAGAAATTTTAAAATTTCGTTGTTTTTAACCTTTCTTGGCTTTATAATAATAATCTGTTTTTAATATCTAATTCCATTTTAAATAAATAATTTTAAAAAATCCATCCTTAACCATAAAAAACACGTTTGAAGCACAAAAACCAAAAGAGGGGTTGGTGCATGAGGGGCAAGGGAAAGAAAAACAGAAGTAGCTCAGGTGCATAACACTTTCCGTCACTGGAACGCCATAAAGTAGAACGAAATGCTCCTGAGCTACTCGGGAGCGCTCTATTTGCGTCACTGGAAAGCCACTCAGATTACTTTAAAAATCGCTTTTAAACTGGATTGATATCTATCAATGTCGATGTCAATCTTGACATTTCCGTTACCGATCGCCGTTTGACGTTTCGGTTTCTGATGAATTTATAGTTTGCTGTTCAGCACTACCAATGCATACGCGTGATTTCTTACGAATTATTTTCAGATTAAGGAAAACACTACTTTTTCTTTCAATGACAAACAGAAAACATTAAAAGTTGATCAGGTTAAACGGCGGGCAGAAACGGTTAACAGAATGTATAAATTAATAAATGAGACGTTGTTGTTTCATGTTTGAATTGCAAAAGACAAACGGAAACAGAAACTATAAATCCAGCTTTAGTATCGAAATAACAACATTTCGCACTAAATATTCTAGTCTAGTTGTTTGATTATATTCTCAGAACCATAATGAATTCTTTATAGTCCTAAGATCATAATGAAGATAGGTAACGGTAAGCCTGTAATATATTTTTTTAACAAAATGTTTTATAAGATTGGTGCCACAACTTTTGTACGTTATTCGGATCACCTTGTTTAATATTATTCACGACTAGTAAAGTCCGCGCGTTTAGTAAAGAGGCCACCGACGTCAGAAAATAATGACGTCGGTGGCCTCTTTACTAAACGCGCGGACTCTATCATAATGCTCGTTATTTCGATGGTTTTTTTTATCTTTGGACAAACCACGAAGGCTTAAAGCCTAAATACTAACGTACCGTGGGTGTCTTAAGCGAGGTAAGAGGGAGTTTGTTGACACGGGATTTAAATACTTGAAGATTTGGGGGAAAGGAAACACCTCCGCGGCCAGCAGGTTCCACAACCTAGAAACTCTAGGGATAAAAGAACGAACAAAGTGGGAAGTTCGGGGCCTGTCCAGTTGAACCGTATAGGCATGCATACGCGCGGAACCACGAGTTTCTCTGTTGGGAACCGTAAGTGGAGGAACTATACTGGACAATTCTTCGGAGCAAAAGCCATGGAAGTACCTATAAAAAAGCAATAAATCCCCCACAGCCCGACGATGTGCAAGAGAGGGAAGCCTTTCTGTAAGTGAAGGATCATTAATGAGACGAATAGCTCTTCTTTGAATAGAATCAAGAATGCTTAGGGTTGTGGGGGACGCCATGCCCCAGATATGAAAACAATATTCCAAGGGAGGTCGGATTTGGGACACATATAAAGTGTATAAATTAAAAGGGGAAAAATACTTTTTGGCTCGAAAGAGAAATCCAAGCTTTTTTGAAGCTGCCGTGGCTATAGATACAATGTGTTTATGCCAGTTAAGGTTACTTTCAAATGTGACTCCCACAAGATTAAAGGTGTCTTTGCTCTGTAAAACTTGGCCGCTTATAAGTAGAGGATGAGTATTTGATGACTCTTTTCGCGACAAGGAACATGTGTTTTGGATGCATTAAAATGGACGAGATTTTTAGCGCCCCAACCCAATATTAAATTAAGATCCTGCGAAAGAGATATCTGCATCGCTCTGCGTTTGTTTTCCAAGTCAGGTTTAGTAATGGGTTTAGGAACCTGAAAACTGGAGTGAAGGGTACTATCGTCGGCGAAACTATGAATGGAATTAGTTGTGGACGAGAGAAGGTCGTTGATGTG
Organism: Listronotus bonariensis; assembly: GCA_014170235.1. Lineage (NCBI taxonomy): Eukaryota > Metazoa > Arthropoda > Insecta > Coleoptera > Curculionidae > Listronotus > Listronotus bonariensis. The sequence goes on from JACEGR010003662.1 coordinate 91,212, forward strand.
AAGAAGAAACAATGTTGGTGCCAGAACTGAGCCCTGAGGGACCCCAGAATTTACTTGGTGAAAGCTTGAAGAATGGCCGTCCACAATAACTGATATACGACGATCAGATAGATAACTAGAGAGACAAGTACAGAGTTTAGTTGAAAAACCATAGGAAGTTTATTAAGAAGTGCGGCATGCCAGACCTGGTCAAAAGCTTTGGATATATCAAGAGCAACGATCTGGGACTCACCTAGAAACTCAAGAGACTTATTATATAAACACCTATTTCGGTATACCGTTGATTGAAAGAGTACAACGTACTCTCTCAATCAACGGTTAAACGTAATTTCTTTAATAAATATTAATTAAAATATAGGTTAACTTAAATTTTAAATTATTAAGTTTGTACAATAAATAATTTAACATAGAATGGAAGCTCTCGCGCTCTTGGTCAAAGCTTTTTCATTATTTTTTTCCGCTGATAAATATTTGTTTATAAATCAGTTGAAAAAAATTATTATGTATAAGATTAATTATATTTATGACCAGGAAAGGATTTAGGTGTGTGGGAGCTACGGGACAATGAGCGTGTAGGGGCCACCTGAAAGTAAATTAAGTGCCAAATACAAAGTTAAGGAGCAAAAAAAAAAAAGAAAAAAAAGGTCCTCACCAATGACATTTTTATTCTGCTATTTATTTTTGTAACCCAAAGAAAGATGAAAGAGAAAATAAAAAGGTTCTTACTCTTTTTATTCTGTGTGGGAGCCCCAAATTTGTGGGGGCACCGGGCCGAGCTCCGCCTGATCCCCCTTAAATCCGGCCCTTTTATAACCAGTAAAAGTAATTAATTTATTTAGTTATCACAAAATTGATAAACATCTTGTACTGAGTTGTGTAAAGTAATAATTATTACTTGTCCTTATTTTTATTAACTTTTTGTTGGGTTGTTAATAGATTTTTTTTGTACTTTTATGATAATGTTAAATAGAAATAAAGAATTTTATAATATTTTGTATTGTAGCTTTATTTTTATAAAGTAGTTTAAAAACTTTGAAAATTAATGTTTTAAATTATGGGCTTCAATGTTTTTTTTTAATTGTCTAATTAAAGATTGCTTATAAAACACTAATCAATCAACTGAAAATTTATAGTTTTTTAATTTGGACTGTACTACTGAAATTCCCTCGTTTAATACCAATTAGTAATAACAACACGTGTCCGCTAATTAATGATATACAGAAAAACCACATTCCCTTTGTCAAAATAACGGGATTTTACCAAACATACCAGAACTTTGCTAATAAACCTCTTAAGGCCACTAAAATATTGAAAATGGTTAAACAGAAATATACAGTGTGTCAACGTAAGTTGGTGTCATATCGAAAACTTTTTTATTATTAAGGAAAGTTCCTGTATTTTTGCTAATATCAATTTTTTTTGTAAAGAAAAAAATGCTTTAATTTGAAAATTATTTTTAAATATGCAGAATTTTTTTTCGTAATATTATTTATAAAAAAGTTTTCCATATGACGCCTACTTACGTATAAACACTGTATAAACGATCAAATAGTAGCGTAAACGGTAATATAACGTATTCAAGGCCTCCTAGTCGCAAGGCTCCTACAGGCGCGAGGCCGTAGGCGACCGCCTACACCGAATACAGCTTAGCTACTCTACTGAACTACTTCAAGTTGTTTAATTTAAAAAATAACAAAAATAATGTAATCTAATTAATTTATCATTAAAAATTATTATACTTACTCTCCATTTTCAAAATAATCATGTGCCACTGTGTTAAGAAGTAAGCCAAGCAAAGAGGCTACAACAATATTTTTAATAACTCTGATATGTGGGTTTTCGCAAAGTATAGTTATTAAAGATTCTCTTACTTCAAATTTCTTTGCAGGTACCAATTTTCTTTTATTTTTACTAAAAAAATAAATGAACTTATATTAAGAGACAGAAATAAATAGTAAATTATATCTAAATAAATTTTTCCACGGCAGTTAAAAAAAATGCTGTTTTTTTAATCGTTAACATGAAGTTAAAGTACTCCATTCTAGTATGTAGGGTGTTCGAAAAGTTTTGAGATATACGTATATTTATTTGATTTTTTCAAAATAATTTCCACCACATTGAATACACTTTTTCATTCTAACAAACCAGTCACTGAAAATAGCTTTCCACTTTTCATTTGAAATTTCAGCGCATATTTTATCCCAGGCCTCCAGTAGCGTGTCTTCAGTTTTAAACTTTGTCCTTTCAGTTGGCTCTTGACAAAAGTAAACAACCCAAAGTCACAAGGCGCCAAGTCGGGGCTATAAGGCAGAAGTTCCAAAAGTCTCAAGCCTGCATCCGTCAAAAATTGATTGGTAAGTTCACCTCGATGAGGTGGGGTATTGTCATGATGAAGGTACCAGCTAGCGAGTTGCGAGTTTGGGCGAATCACTATTAGCTTTTCTATAAGTTTTGAAAGGCATACTGTAGTGTACCAGAGAGCATTTACGGTCTTCTGTTCTCGGAGCACAACACGTTCAATTATTCCTCTTGAACCAAAAAAACAACTATCATTATTTTTTTACAGATCTTGATTTGCGAACTTCAGTCGGAGTTTCTTCACCTTCGAGAACCCATATCTTATTCTGTTGTTTAGTTGGGACGTCGTAATAATAAAGATAAGTTTCATCTCCCGTGACGATCGACACTATGTCTTTAGATTTACCCTTCTGGAATTTGGACATCATTTTTTACACCAATTCACTCTTTGTGTCTGCTGCTCGGGAGTTAACTTGTGTGGAACCCAAAGAGTACAAATTTTTCTAAAACCCAAGTGCTCAAGTATGATTGTGTGTAATGTTGCTAAACTAATGTTCAATGTCTCTTCTAACTGACGATAGGTAATTCGTCGGTTTGTTTCTATAGCTTTTTGGACGGCAGATATGTTTTCTGGGGTAACTACTTCACACGGTCGTCCCGGAGCGTGAGGCGTCTTCAAGCGAAAACGAGCCCCGCTGAAATTGTTTGTACCATCTGTATATGGTCGCACGAGATGGACAGTCATCACCAAGTATAGGCTTCATTTCTTCTAAACACTGTTCTTGAAATAATCCACATAAAAAGTTATATTTCAAAATTGCACGGCACTCGATAGTCGTCCACGACGCAAGTGCGCTAAAATCGCTGGACACGAACTGGCGCAAAACTGATAGTTTACTAATAACTATGTAGGACTACGACATGTCATGACATGTACAAACACAAAACATCAATTTTACTTTCCTGCACCATTTAGTTACAAAGTATCTCAAAACTTACTGAACACCCTACGTACAATGACATAAAGTGTTAAAAAAGTAACTTTTTTAACACTTTGAAGCTTTTTTCACATTTTAAATTAGTGTTTTGTTTCAGTGCCTACTACAATAAACTTAAATATCAATTTATACAATGTTACAGTAAACGCGACATCAACTGAACCAAACGGTCAAGTTACCTTTGATTTCGTCATTATTTTTGTTAGTTCATGTGTTGGGTTGTGCAAAGTACATAATGGGAATTATTGGAATGGGCAAATAGTGCTAGCAGTATTAAGGGAAAACCTAATTTTATTACTGCTAAACCTTAACTCGCGTATGTGAAGAAGTGTTATTGGTCAACATGACATGCTTGTATTACTTTTAACCAAAAACTGGAATATTTTTTTGCTTTTATTTATAGTCTATTTTATTTATTTGTTTGTATAGTTACAAATGGAAAAGTTTTAAGTTTTTTGGTATATTTTAAAGACACAATTTAAAAATAAAGAAAAATTACTTTAACCCTTAACCTCATTTCGTTTTCAAATGTCAAAATAAAGAAGGAAAACGACCGACTATATTCTTGGCACAATAAAAGTCTAGCAGTAACTTTAATAAAGTTTTCCTTATTTAAAACCACTACTGAGCATGCGTAATGTCAAAATACTGCTGAATTTATTACTGCTAGACCTTATATGAATTCCGATTTTACAGGATGTCTATACAACTACAATAAAAATAACTAAAAAACTACTTATGAACCTACGTTCCAAACGTCTTAGTTCTTATTCTACGAGGTGTTAAAAAAATAGTGTTTTTAAAGTATCTGTTATACCGAATCAGATATTAAAAAAACATTTTTGGCATCCAAGGAAAAAATGGATTTTTGCTGATGTCGTCTATAAGAGGTTTAAGGTAAATATTTTTTTAAGAAAGATCTTAATACGCCACTGCATTTTTGAAAAATAAAAATATTTTTAATAAAATCTAATCTCTTGACTTTTTTATATATTATTGTTAGATTTTTGCGTATCATTATTGACATGGCCGAATCCCTATATCTAATTAAAGAATAAATTTAAAAGGTGAACATTAAATTAGAAAAAGGCAAAATATAAAATTTGATCCAAACTAAATGAGGTACATATTTGCCTTTCTGCCTAAGTATTCTTTGAATTAGACAGGGTTCGGCCATGTGTAATGATACGCAAATCTAACAATAAATAAAGAAGGTAGACACAATATTTTTTATTTTCAAAAATGCATTATTTTCTTAAAAATGTTACCTTCCAAACCTGTTATAGGCGACATCATCCTTGAATGCTTTTTAATGTCTGATTCAGTAACTGGGCTTTAAACATATTTGACTCTGGGCGTTTGAACATCGGAGATGCATAATCAGTTTTAGTTATTTTATTTAACCAGTTATAGGCATCTGCAGGGCCGGAATTCTGGGTGCAGCGTGGCCAAATTCGGCAGTATTTTGACGCATTACACATGCAGTATAAGGAAAACTTTAAGTTACTGCTAGACTGTGTGCAAAGTCACGTCGTTTTCCTTTCTTTATTTTGACATTGCTTTGTTGGGGCCAAAGTAATTTTTTCTTTATTTTAAATTGTGTCTTTAAAATATATAAAAGGCAAAACTTTCCATTTGCTAACTATACAAAAAACAAAAATAAACAAAATAGACTATAAAATAAACGAAAAATATTCAATTTTTGGTTATATTGCAAGCATGTCATGTTGACAATAACACTTCTTCACATACGCGGGTAAGGGTGGCAGGTAGTGCTCACTTTGTACTGCTGAAGAACGACATTCCCAATTATTACCAACTTTGCGCAACTAACATAGGCTCTTTAAATAATGACGAAAATCAAGGCACTGTTTCGTTAATTCAGGTGTGTTCTGACATTAGTACCAAATTATTTCATTTAAGTTGTATACAGCCAGTACTAGCTGAAAAAAACTTCAAATGTTAAAAAGGTTTACTTTTTCTTTGCTATGTCGTGGCACGCTCAAGTGTTAGATACTATAAGCTGTGGTAGCTATTTTTGGCTCGTTTGACGCGATCCGCCATATTACGACCAAACTATCGATTTGCACTCAGTTATCGTGCTACTGCGGCCGTGAATGCCGTGCAATTTTATGTGAATTATTTCAAGTAGTGTTGAAAGAAATGACTACTTGCGGTGACTGTCCATTCGTACGACTACAGGTGGTACAAGCTTCAGCAGTAACTCATTTTCGCTTGAGCTGCCTCGCACTCCGGGTTCTGGCCTGGCTGGTCCACCCCCAGCTCTGCCAGCCCAAGCGCAAGCTGTTACCTAATAGTGGTTAGAAAGCATTGGTACATTGGCCCAGCAACATTTAATCAGTTTTAGAAAAAATTTGGCCCTTAATTCCTGAGACCGGCTGGGCCCACAGAGGCAATTGGTAATGCTAATCAAGTAAAGACGCCAATTATCGATGTCCTACACGTCAACAAGCCGGCAGGCTAGGCCTCTTCCGACTGAGGATGCTGGAAATCAAGATCTGTAATGATAATGTTTTTGGTTCAGAGGAATAATTGAACGTGTTGTGCTCCGAGAGGCAGAGGCAGCAAATCCTCTCTGACTCCACTACGTATGCCTTTCAAAAACTATAAGAAAAAGAGGTGTGTGCAAACTTATGTACCTTCATCATGATGCCTGCCACACGCCCGCAAGCTGACGGACTTGGGGGCTTCTGCTGCGCGACTTAACGCCTGACTTTGGGTTATTTATAAAGCCCAACGAAAGAGACAAGGGCCAAAACTGGGCACGAAAATAGCTGAAAAGTGAAGCTGACGTGACTGGTTTGTTAAGTGAAAGAGTGTATTCAATAATGATGAAGAAATAACACGAAAAATCGATAAATATACGTATATCTCAAAACTTTCGAGCATGGAGTACTTGCTCATGTTGGCGATACTGCTGTTTAACTGCCGTGGGAATTTATTTATAATCTCCTTCCTGGGTTCGTTTCATTGCCCTTCAGTAAGATGAGAAAATTAGCTGCCGCTCTGAAATAACACAACAACGCTCTGCGGAAAATATCAGAGATTGTCAAAAGTATTGTTGTAACCGCTGACACTCTCTTTTCAGTGACGCCTGATTACAATGGAGAGAGTGGCAATGACAAATTAATTAGATTACATTATTTTGATGACCACAAGTGAAACATTCGGCTCAGCTACTAAAAAGCGGCTGAAGGCACTTTGATTATATTACCGTTGAAGCTGATCTCCTTCCACGATATTTGCCCGTAGTAGCGAAGCTTTTATATAATATTTACGAAAAAAATTCTGCATATTGGTACTAAAATTAAAGCAACACAAAAAAATTATTGTGCGCAAGGAGCTTTCTTGGCTTTAAAGTTTTCGATATGACACCAGCTTACGTTTACTAGCCGCTTTGTTTCGCATTAAGGGTTGCTGGTATGATCCCGTTGACTGCTGAGGTATTGTTTCTGCTATATCGTGAGTAGCGGACACATGTTGTTAACCCGCTAGTGAAAACACGAGAAATTTCAGTGAGTACAATTAAAAACTATAAAATTTTCAGTTGACTGGAGATAGTGTTTTTATAAGCAATCTTTAATTAGACAATTAAAAGACATTGAAGCACCATAATTTAAAGCATTAATTTCAAGTTTTAAACTACTTATAAAAGCAAGAAGCTACAATACAAACCTGAGAACTTTGTTTCTATTTGCATTCATGTAAGAAGATACTGAAAAAATCATGTGGCACAAGATTAATAAAGGACGAAAATGGCCCTTTTACTGGCTTCGAGTTTTTGAAATGTTTATCATTTTGTGATAACTAAACAAATTAATTACTTTTACTGAAAGAGCCGGTTTAAGGGGGATCAGGTTGCCCCGAGAAATTTGAGGCCTTCCCGAATAAGGTAAGAATTTTATTTTCTCTTTCATCTTTTATTGGAACAACAGAGGCAAAATGCGTGGAAGTTCTTTGCTCACTTGGCATTTGCTGTTACTTTCATTGACCCCTACACCTCGTATTTATGCTTCCCACCTAAATCTTTCCACCAGTATGGCAATCTTTTCACCTGATATTTTCAGCTGATTACAAACAAATGACTATCGGCATATGAAAAATAATGAAAAGCAGCCAAACGCGAGCTTCCATTCTATGTTAAGAGGTATTTGTGTACAAACTTTAACTATTAAAATTTAAGATCAACCTATATTTTTAATTAATATTTATTAAAGGAAGTACGTTTAACCGAATTGATTGAGAGAGTACGTTATATCAACGGATACCGAAATGGGTTGTTTATCTTCGTCTCTTGAATACAGATGTTCCCTTCTGATATATCAAAGCGACCGGAGTCTGGCATGCCACACTTCTTGGCAAACTTTCTATGGGGCTCATATGTTGTCTTCTGGTTATTCTATCGCGCTATCTCGTTGACCGGACGACCTTCTGCTCTGGGGTCACCCAGAGCTCCGGTGCTTTCAACTGTTTGCTTCTTCATCAAATAGTCACAGCTATTCCATTCATAATTTCGCCATTTAACACCTAAATAAATACATTGAAAAAAAGTAACGCAGAAACATTGCTTCTTTTTCGCAGATGGGCCCCAACTATTGGAGATTGGAAACATCTCGTCCCGACGGCTACATGTTCCTTATTAGCGAAAAAATGCATCAACTCTCATCCTGTTTTGGCTCACGATCTTCTGTGGGAGTCACATTTGTCAACAACACCGACATAAACGACCTCTATGGCCACGCGCTCAAAAAAAGCTTCGACAACCACGCTGTATACGCTTATGACGATCCTCGACCTCTCCCTTGGAGGGCATGTGGCATTTGGCTGAAAGATTCTTGTTCTATTCAGAAAGCTGACTAAGTGGTTTCGCAGGCTTCCACCTGCGCATCAGTATTACTTTTATAGGCATGACGTCCCGGTATAGTTCCTCCGCTTACGTTCCCAACGGAAAGCACCATGCTACGGTGAGCCCTTTTGTTCGAGTATTTGAAATCCCGTGATCAACAAACTCCCTCTTTACCGATGGCTATTTAGGCTTCAAGCTCGTGATTTCCAAAACTAAAAAAAAAACCATCGAAAATAACGAAGCATTTATGATAAGTCCCGCGCGTTAGTAAAGAGGCCACCGACGTCATTATTTTCTGACGTCGGTAACCTCTTCTAAACTTCGCGCGGACTTACAGTCGTGAATATTAAGCAAGGTGATCAGCTGCAAAGACTATTGACACCAATCTTTATAAAGCATTTTGTCAAAAAATATATTTGAAGCTAGACCTTTTCTTTCATTATGATCTTAGAGACTATAAGAAATTCATTATAATTCTGAAACTATAATCGAAATATTTAGTGCGAATGTTATTATTTGATACTAAAGCTGGTTTATAACAAGATTTGTCACAATTCAAGCGAAACAACAGCATTCTCGTGACAGACGCCATTCTGACCAACCGTTCTGCCGCACCGTTTAACCTGATCAACTTTAATGTTGCCCTGCTCAGCGCGCTCTACTCTTTGCTACTGTCTCGCTCTCTCGCGCTCTTTGCTACCCACTTATATATACTCTACTTACCTGTGTGTGTGTGTGTGTGTGTGTGTGTGTGTGTGTGTGTGTGTGTGTGTGTGTGTGTGTGTGTGTGTGTGTGTGTGTGTGTGTGTGTGTGTGTGTGTGTGTGTGTGTGTGTGTGTGTTGTGTGTGTGTGTGTGTGTGTGTGTGTGTGTGTGTGATGATGATGATGATGTGTGTGTGTGTGTGTGTGTGTGTGTGTGTGTGTGTGTGTGTGTGTGTGTGTGTGTGTGTGTGTGTGTGTGTGTGTGTGTGTGTGTGTGTGTGTGTGTGTGTGTGTGTGTGTGTGTGTGTGTGTGTGTGTGTGTGTGTGTGTGTGTGTTTGTGTGTGAGTGTGTGTGTGTGTGTGTGTGTGTGTGTGTGTGTGTGTGTGTGTGTGTGTGTGTGTGTGTGTGTGTGTGTGTGTGTGTGTGTGTGTGTGTGTGTGTGTGTGTGTGTGTGTGTGTGTGTGTGTGTGTGTGTGTGTGTGTGTGTGTGTGTGTGTGTGTGTGTGTGTGTGTGTGTGTGTGTGTGTGT
>JACEGR010003663.1:0-100602 GCA_014170235.1 Listronotus bonariensis
GTGTTTATATATTTACGCATCAGTTTTACTTTGTTGTTCTTTTAAACTTTTAAACTTTTTTTTGATGCACTTGCAAAAATTTTGTATGTACATTCTAAAGTAATAACGTGTATAATGGTTACTTTTAACCCACTTCGAAAACGAGGAGGTTCTTAATTCACCTTGTTTGTACTACTACGTTTGTGGGCCGATTTTAAAAATTCTTTTTATTTTAAAGAGTGCGCTTTCACGGTGGTCCCATAAAAAAAAACAAATCAGGATTACGATAGTGAAAGGTACTAGACCTAGTTTTTCTCTCTGCCATACGTTGTTCATGCGGCAAAGCTGCCTCTAGGTAGGGAATATGCTTGATAATAAAGGGGCGCATTCGGAATCAACAACCTTCAAGCAAAATTACCCTTGTCATCGAACTTAAAGAGGTACTACGAGTGTTTTTTAGGCTACAGTAAAAATCACAAGCACGTGTAATTTGATTGGTTAAAAGCGCCACAGACGGTCATGAAAAACTACTCAATGTTGATAACTAAATTAACAAAAGCTTGCTATACTTTAAAACCATAATAAGAGATTACCCAACATTTTTTTTACTGTTTATAATAACGGTAGATTTTACTGCATATTGTTTAAAAGCTTTTTAAGAAAGGTTGTAAAGCTACAGCTAGAGGCAATTTTTTAATACTCTACACTGGATGATTTTTAAAATTATTTGCAGTACATAAATGGTAAATTATTCTCATGCAAAGTTAGGCCGCCAAAAGACCACGAAAGTGCGGTTTATTTACCTGGAGTTATTTAATATAAATAAACTTCACGCCAGTATTAAAATAGACATGAAAAGTATACGTGCTTTGGTTAGTTAAAGCTAAAATAAAATTTATAATTCAGTAAAGAAGAAATTAAAATATATTTTTATTTCCTATTTATTACAGTTTTATGCATCCGGCTTAAAAACATAAAATAAATTATTTCTCCGTAATTTCCTTACTTGATAGGGGAGCTCAAGAGGGGATTTTGGGATTTACTAGTGTGAGGCCTTATTTTTTAATCAAAATTGGGAAGCACTCTGAATAACTGTTTAATCTTTTATATTAGATTTTTATGGTGTACTCAACCGACAATTTATAAGGGGTAATTCTACAATAAAATATTTAAAAAAAAACATATAAATGTATGTCCTAAACGTCTTAGTTCTTGTACTACGGGGTGTTTTTTAAAAAATATCGTTTTGTTTAAAATTACTTTTAAACCAGTTAAGATATATTTAGCGCAACAGTTTAATATATCGGCGGATACCTTGTACCCGGTTAAGTACCTCCACTAAAAACAAGCCCCGTATAAAGGGCCAAAAATCATAAAAACAAAAATATATTCATCATAATTTGTCAAGCGCATCAGATTAAGATAGGGTAAGTTAATTACATGCCAAACAGTGTATATTTCAGTAATCTGACAATTTGAGGGTAATGTAAAGAAATCGAAGAGCTACAAAGGAAAACGTCATATTAACATTTTTGAGCGTGGCTATTTTTTTAAGTTAAAGAAAATAATTGAGGGATGACGAAAAATATATAATCCGATACAACCCAGACGATTTCCACAAGTCAAAATAATGATAGTTTTTTTTTGCATATTTTAAAGTCTATAGGCACTTCCCCCACCGATAAAAAGGTACACATTATATAACATGTTTTTCTTCTTATCCTTTAAGCTTTGCAACCCAATAGGTCTCTATGACGCTCGAATAAATCCCCATTTATCGTAAGCTCCCCTACTATCTGTGTTTTAAAGTAAATTAAAGTAAATCAAACGATAATAAAATGACATTTTTGACACTGAAAGCATGCACTAAAAATAAACTTCTACTGACGTTTGTATAAAAAAACTTGCAACAAGTAAGTACTAATTTCTTGGGTTTACGCAATCCTATACACGTCATATCAACTAGATAAATTTCTTGGGTTTACGCAATCCTATACACGTCATATCAACTCGATATATCCAAATAAATTTTTATTTGTTTAACACTAGTAGGTAACTATGAAATGAAAAATGGATGCATGTAAACTTATCAAATAGGATTATGCATCGGTCTCGCTTTGTTGTTTTAAACTGTCTTGTTTTCGCACTAGCAAAATTGCCGATACACATTGTGACACAACGTGTATATAATGGTTGTTTTAATTAGGGTAAATTTTACTGCATATTTTTAAAAGCTTTATGGTTATAAAGCCACAAGCAAGTTCTATACTCTGCAACTAATGCTTTTTAAAATTATTTGCAGTATATAAATTGTAAGTTATTCTCATGCAAAGCTAGGCCGCAAAAAGACCAAGAAAGTGCGGTTAATTTACCAGGAGTTATTTAATATAAATAAACTTCACGCCGGAATTAAAATAAACACAAAACGTGTACGTGCCTTGGTTAGTTAAGCTGGAATATAGTTTATAATTCAGTAAAAAGAAATTAAAATATATTTTTGTTCCCTATTTATTACAGTCTTATGCACCCGACTTGAAAACATAAAATATAGTATATTTCCTAACTAGTGCTAAAAGTGCCACTTTTCCACCACCACTTAGCTACGCGTCGTTCGGTCAAGCAGTCAAGTGCGGAAAAGGCACTTTCGGCACGTGTTAGGAACGCTATTTTTCTCCGAGTGTGTGGAGAAAGTCAAACTAAACAACCATTTCATAATAATTATTTTTACCATTATTGCTTATTATTTTTAACAACATTAATCGTAAAGAACGGTAGCATTTTGCAAATGAATCGTAGAGGCAAGTTGTTGTGGGCAAGTTGCGGAGTTGAAGATTGCCGTTGAGATGCAATTAAACCAGTCATCGTTACAGGTAACAGAGACACATTGTTGCTTGCTAGAAGAAGGTACAATGGGCCTTGAGTGCGTTTTGCTGTGTTCAAAGGTAGATGAACTTTGGAATAATATTTTGTTTGATAAGTCCGCCTTAAAACTTGTAGAGCTTTCTAGGTAGCCTTCTGCAACAGATGATGACTTCCAACCTCCAAGTCTTTTAATATGCGTTATGCCTTCACCAGAATTAGCTAACATTGTAGCTGACAAACGGCGAAAGCTATGTTCCGTGTAAAGTTCTGGGTTTAGAAGACGTAAATAGGCAGCTATTTCAGAGGGCATCTTGCCAAAGGAGTTGCACTATGCACACTATGCACTGGACAGTACAAGCCAATTTTTGTAATTAACAAAAAAATTTTTGTGTGCTGTTTCGGGCTTTCGTAAACTAAAATGCTTTCTATACAAAGCTAAATATTTTCCATTTTCAATTTTCTCACAAATGACAAAACCTCGGCTAGAATGGTTTTTGAAGTATGGAATATTGTGAACACCTAGTATAAAAAAGTATACATTTTGGGAATTTTAAAAATATACATTTTTGGGAATTTTAAAATAAGTATACATTTTAATTAGTTTACTTAACATTGGGAAATTTGCTACATAAAAATATACGTGAGGTGTCAAGGTCTTAAAAGTATAAATTAAACAATTTTCTAGGTTACTTTTATAATAATAAAATAAAAACATTAAACAAACTGGGTAGCGTAGAAATGCAAAACAAACACTGGAAAATTTGATATTTAAAGAAGAGAGAAAGAAATTAAAAGGGATTTTTATCAGATAAGAAGTAGTTAGTAAAGTCAAGTATAAAGTTAAAGTTTTAGTTAAGCCCCGTACGGGCTACCTCTAGTGGGGGTATGCCCGTACTAAATTTAGTTAGTCAAATAAGTTAAGTTGGTTTTAAAAAATGCAAAGTTAGTTTTGATGGTCCACCGGTCTCATGGTCCCAAGAAGATAGTTCCATATGGTACATTTGCCCAGTGACGTAAAGTGGCCCTATATGTAATTTCAAAATTATACGTCACATATGGTGGAGGCGCCCCCGTTCCCAGTGACCTTTGTGAAACGTCGGTTATGGTAAGCTGTGCCCGCCCCAGTTCCAGTGCCCTTTGTGATGCGATAGGAAAAGTCGCTCATGGTACGCCCTTCCTACCCCTCAGTGTATTTGTGGAAGAAAATGCCATAAATATGGTAAAGGCGTCCCGTTCCCCGAAGAAAAAATGTGTGTGAAATGACGAAGATGGGGAAAAAATATGTTGCGTAGCGTAGCTGCAAGGAGGTAGCAGCGTAGCTACAAGAAAAGGAAGATAAGGTATATCTTCAGTTTTGAAATATGGCTAAATGGTGTTAGCCAGAGTTGTTGAAGAAGAATATGAAATAGTTATTTGCGTTGAAGTTGTTGTTTTACGTCGTGAAGACGGAGTTTAGAAGCAGCATGAGGCTGCATTAGCACTGGAAGCCGCAGCTCTAGTATGGGGAAGAGCTCTGAAGTTATGGTCTTGAATGGTGTGGTACAAGACTATCTAGCGGCCCTGAGGAAGCTCAGGATATGGGGAAATTGGCATGAAGTTGCAGTAACCTGATGTGGAAGAAGAAAATGGGAGTGAAAGGCAGACAATGGTATGTGGAGAAGAAGTACGGGACAAATGGCCAATGGAACGCACCATCAAGGACATGGACAGGGAGGCAAGGTGGACCGGTACAGTTCGACAAAGGAAGGACAATCTAGGACAGTATGTTATTTGTAATCGAGTGTTGTGTGATGTGTTTAGGTAAATCTGTGATATTTTTTAATTAATTGTATTTTTTTTGGTGTTTACTTACTAGAAAATATTTTTTAATAATAATAATGATTTAATATGCAGAGAAAAGTAGCCTAAAAGTAAAATTTGATAATAACTCTTTTTTAACCCACCGTATATGTAATATTAAGTTATGAAAGGGTCATTGTTTTGATGATATACAATATGCGGGAAAGGTCAAGACCATTTCTAATAATGCAGAGCTAGCTAGTTTCAAATAAACATTTTTATTTACCAAGTCAGATGTTTTTGTATAGTACATATGTAGTAAAGTTAATGAGTAATAACACTATGTATTTAAAGTGTTTTATATAGAAGGTATAGAATTTAGGCCACTTTTCTCTAAAAAATAATCTTAACCATTACAACTATATTTAAATAAAACTACTTAGAAAAAATCTCAAATTTAGAAATTACTCTGTTAACAATAGAAAAAAATTTAACTATTTTTTTATGATCAATGACAAATCTTTTAATTTTTAGAAAAAAAGTCGAGGCTTTTATTAAAAAAAACTTATGATTAAATTAAAGGCTATTTGCACATTTTTTTTTTTTCATTAAAAAAATCTTAGATAAAACTTTTTTGATGTTTTTAAAACTTCGGAAAGTTAAGATTATTTACGGTAATTTACATAATAGGTAAAATATTGTTAGATTTTTAAATTTTTGTAAGCTATATGGAACTATCGTTTTCGGTAATATTGCAAAATAATTTACATTTTGGGAATTTTAAAAGATATACATTTTTGGGTAATTTCTAAAATAACGTATACATGGTTTAATTAGTTTACTTAACATTGGAAAATTGGCTACATAAAATATACGTGAGGTGTCAAGGTCTTAAAGTATAAATTAAACAATTTTCTAGGTTACTCTTATAATAATAAAATAAAAACATTAAACAAACTGGGTAGCGTAGAAATGCAAAACAAACACTGGAAAATTTGATATTTAAAGAAGAGAGAAAGAAATTAGAAAAGATATTATGATTAGATAAGAAGTAGTTAGTGAAGTCAAGTATAAAGTTAAAGTTTTAGTTAAGTCCCGTACGGGCTACTCCTAGTAGGGGGTATGCCCGTACTAAATTTAGTTAGTCAAATAAGTTAAGTTAGTTTTTAAAATGCAAAGTTAGTTTTGTGGTCCACCGGTCTAATGGTTCCAAGAAGATAGTTCCATATGGTACATTTGTCCCAGTGACGTAAAATGGCCCCATATGTAATTCCAAAATTATACCAATTAAAAGATTCCCATTAAAGTCAATATCACACGCACCAGCAAGTCCGAAAATTGTAGCTACCTTTATAGCTAGATAGACAATATTTGGAGCATCATTAATAAATTTTGCAATTTCATCTTTCGAGAAAATATTGGCATTCTTGGGTCTAAATCCCACATTTTGCTTCTTCAAAAATAATGTAACCTTGAAATATTTGCTTGAATCCATGTTCTTTTCGATCTTAATGACACTTTTTAACATGGAATACCTTGACCATAAGGTATTGGGCTTACATGTTTTAGCAAGTTCCGCAAAATATGCCATAAAAACTTCTTCTCTCATACTCTTCTGTATTTTTTTCTCGCCACACCAGCTTGTAAATGCTATATATTCTTTCTCGTACCTGTGCTTCGACTTAGACGGCAACAAATCTAAATTTGCTATTTCGGCTGCTTTTAGAATGGATTCAGGTAATTCCTCGTCACAAGACTCCATGAGAAACGTTTTTTATTCAAAATCGACAATAATGATCAGAATGTACTAAAGATACTTTTAATTATCGATGACTTTTAATGGGTTTAATCTTAAATAAAATGGACACCGGCACCTGTCCAAACTAAATATCTGACAAGCAAATTTAATATATTCTTGGATTTTTAAAACAATGTTTTTAAAACAATAATAATTTTAGTGAATATTTCGTTGATTTTCCACCTAATTTGTACAAATAAAAGAATACTATGCCAATAATAAAATTATACTAAGCCAAACTTCAGAGAATTAAAAACATTTTAAGTACTCGTTTAAGTGGGAAATTTGCAAGGGTTTACTTTTCCGCACTAGTGCGGAAAAGTGAAACTTGTCAAACTAAATTGCGTGCGGAAAGTGCTGCTTTTAACACGCTAGTAGAATAAATATTTTTTCCGTAATTTCTTATCTGTGTTAAAAGTAAATCAACATTAATCAAATGATAATAGGTAGAATATCATTTTTGACACTAAAATCAAAATTTAAAAAACTTTAATCGACCTTTGTATTAAAAAAAAATACCTAAATAAAAGTAAGTACTAATTTTCTGGGCATTACGCAATCCTATACACGTCGTGTCAACTTAATACATCCAATTAAATTTTCATGCGTTTAACACTAGCAGGTAACTATGGAGTGAAAAAAATAAAATCATGTAAACTTTTTGAATAGGATTATGCATCGGTCTTGCTTTGTTGTTTTAATCTATCTTTTTCGACGCACTAGCAAAAAGTACCTATAAAGATTCTAAAGTGACACAACTTGTATAAGGGTTGTTTTAATTACGGTAGATTTTGGTGCATATTTTTTATATTGATGTTATAAAGCCACAAGCAAGTTTTATACTCTACACTGGATGCTTTTTAAAATTATTTGCAGTACATAATTTGTAAATTATTCTCATGCAAAGTTAGGCCGCAAAAAGACCAAGAAAGTGCGGTTAGTTTACCAAGAGTTATTTATTATAAATAAACTTCACGCCGGGATTAAAATAAACACAAAACGTGTTCGTGCCCTGGTTAGTTAATGCTGAAATAAAATTCATTATTTATGTGAGGAATAAATTAAAATATATTTTCATTCACTATTTATTACGGTTTTATGCATACGGCTTTAAAACATAAAATTAAAGTTTAAACAAATAACTTTAAAGTAAGGTAGGCTAATATAGAAAAATTACCAAAAACTAAAAAAAAAAGAATATTTTACACAAAAAAAAAGAACATTTAAACCTGCTTATACATGTTTGTCTCTAGGATTTTGTGTCTTAAACACGTTTAAATTAATTATTAATACTAAATAGGAAAATTGCTTTTTAATGTTTCAAAAATTATTAGAGCATTACTCTACAATTGTTTCGCCTTTCTAGGGCTTCATCAAGAGTACTTCGTATACTAAATTTAGAAAAAAAAATATTCACAAACAGAACCATTAAACACGTTTTTCCCAAAAAGGTCTATAAAATATTATTAGGAGTTTTTATTATGCGGCCCAGATGTGGTAATAAATTTATTTATAATTGGCATATCTGCGAAATTTATTTGATCATTAGTAGAAAGAGTTGTATTGTCACGTTTAAATTAAATTTCATAATGTTATAGTATAACCTTACAGGGTGTTTGAAAAGGTGATTTTTAATAGAGATGATAAAATGAGTTAAAATAATGTTCTATCTCGCTTCGTTATGGATATATTAACCTTGAAAGTTAGAAAAAAATAAAACCTATTTTATTAGCTTCAAAACTATTTTTACAGTACCAATTATATTTGGGTAACTTAATAACCTTATACTTATGATCCTTTTTACAGGTAAATAACAGTCGGACGGAGATATTTGTTTTTTTGTATGCATTTCTAACACAGGTAATATCTTTTGGTATATCTTTGGCTCACTCTGTCACCCCTATCATTTATGACCATACCTTTCTGGACACCCTGTATAAACTTCTTTGATGACCTAAATTTTACGTATACCTTAAATATTTAAATCGTTAAAAACACCTCACAAATTCCTCGTTCCTAACACAAAAATGTTTTTTTTTTTATATCTTATATCCTGTACCCAATTTTGTTTAAATTTGGCAATGTTATTTATAGCATTAGAAAGGCAATTCGTGATTAACCTAATTACATTATTTATATTCAGTGAAGTCGTAAACGGCACCTAAAAGAATATTTTTAACAAGATAGGGTACGCCACTGACTGTGTAAATGTTTGTGCTCTCTTAATCAAATGAGAAGACATCTATTATGGCTAGGTTTTTTCGTATATTTTTTTGTTTGGAGGAAAAAAACTAAAATTTACTTTATTGTATATACCATAAAGAAATTGCAAAATTCATTTTTTTAAAATTAGGTTTTATAATTTTTTATTAGCAAATATGCAACAACTACAATAAATATTTATTTAAAAATATCCATTCTAACACTTTTTACAAAAATAAGTATTTTTGATTTTTTTGTTTTTTAAAAAGTTAAACACACTGTAATATAAAAAGAAAAATTTGCGGATGTTTATACAGGGTATCCAAAAGTATGTGGGCAATCTCTCGGACTCATATACAGAACATGAAAATGTTGTGGTTTCTATAAATGTTTCTTGGCTCCGCCTTATAGAGATATGTGCCCTTAATGGACGCCGCTAAAAATTTGTTTTTTGAATAAATTTTATAGTGCTTGGAATAAAAAATAATGTTTTAATATAAAAAATACAAGTTTGGACTCCTTAAAATGGCATGCTTGTAAAATATTTGCCTTTATTAGTTCGCCAGGGGCGGACTACCCATAACACAATGGTATTAATTATTACTACCCCTAGATAAAACAAAAATAAAAACAATTATGGGGTACCTTAAACCCCTGACAAAAAGTACATCTGTTTAATGTCGATTAATTAAAGCGTATTCGACAAAAACAAGTTTTTTTTTAGTGGGGACATAAAACATCAGATTATTCTATTGCAATTGTTACTTAAAAAACTTATTAATTTTTTTACCGACCCTAAAAAATAATTAAGGCCAACTTAGTATATTTTTAATTAACAATGAATTTAAAAAATGTATGTTTATCTTAAATACTGCCAATATAATTCCATAATTTAGATAGTTTTATTTATGTTTTTTTTTTTATTATTAAGAAGCTTTTTGAGCAAGTGTACTGCCTTACCAGGTAAGATCACCTACGTCCACCCTCGTTAGAAAGCATTACTTGCACTATTAAGGGGAAAGAACAATAACAACAAGTTTAGATAAAGGCAAATCACTGTCGACACATGCAGTAAGTTACCTAAAGCTTAAAACTATTATCCTGGGGGAGCCCCTGTCTAAATTAACACTTGTTCTTGAATAACGTAAAATAAGATAATTGGATATGTTAAAGGTAATTCCGACAAGATAGCTACATCGTGATTGTACAAATAGTTTATTTAATCCGGTTTTAATAGCTCTTAAAACAAAAACAAGTTAATATTTAAAAGAAAAACGGTAAGGTCAGAAAAACCAAATTATCCAATCGTATCTAAACATCTGTTTTAAATACGTATTGAGTAGGTATGTCTTTTAGGTATTCTTAAATTATCATTGTATAAATACCTAATATAAAAACATATTGTTTTAAAATTATTTTTGTAAAATAAGATATTTACCATAAAATAAGCTTTTATTAGTATTGTTTGGCAAGGGGTAAAGTGTAGTGTAGTGTATTTTAGTTGATGATGCCAAACCCGTTTAACTAAGTTATGTCACAAATTTCAAAAATCAAAAAGCTTTTATGCTTTTATTTATAAACAAATAAATTAATTTTTTATAATTTGGGTTCCTTGGTCAGTATACTTGTTGGTACGAGTAGTCCAAAGACTTCATCGACAAGAATTATCATTTTAATAAAATGTACCTAACTTTACGACCTCGAAAATGGTGTAGTTGAGTTAAAAAAAGTTAAAACTAGTTATAACTTTTTGTTACGGCAGACAGAGTTATTTTTTAATTTGTTTTGTATGATTGCTCTTTAGTTGACTTACTACAATTGTATGACATACGATACACATGGTGTATTTTTTTATAATTTTGCATAGTATGATGTGCATTTTCTGTAATATAAATTAATTTATTTAGTCATTAGTTAGCTCATTACTTTTGTAATTAAATTTTTGCGTATTTAAATATCATATTAAACGTAAATGGTATTCTCAATAATGCCGTTTCTACCTGCAAAAGGATTTTGGTAATTAAGTTTTAGTTTTAAATTTGATGTGTTACATTATTTATCAAGTGCAAGTCTCTTACTTAAAATAAATTTACGAAATAGTTATACAGTATGTCCTAAATTTAAGTTAA
Organism: Listronotus bonariensis; assembly: GCA_014170235.1. Classification (NCBI taxonomy): domain Eukaryota; kingdom Metazoa; phylum Arthropoda; class Insecta; order Coleoptera; family Curculionidae; genus Listronotus; species Listronotus bonariensis. Next base: position 10,750 of record JACEGR010003663.1, read on the forward strand.
AACCTTATTACTTTTTTATTATTTATTATTACAACAAAATTTAGTTTTATTAATTTTTAGATAATAAATAAGAAAATTGCATATTAAAAATAAATTTTCCTTATTTACATTGTGACACATAAATATATATATTACACACCAATTAAACACTACAGAACACGTGTCATCAGGGAAGCTCTCGAAATAGAAAAGACAGAAAATTTTAACAAGAGAGATGATGCCCAAAACCTTCAGAGCGTAAAAACCAATCAGGTAGAATCAAGATACAACCTCCGCACGCGCCAGTCTATAAAAAGGCAGACAGAGGACCAGAGCACTCAAACCAAGTCAAGCAACCGTTAAGGAAGCAACACTTGATAATGCCAACTGAGATGTTGGCGAAACGTCGTAAAGAATGTCCAACAAACGAACGATTGAAAACCGGAAAAATACCACTGTACATATATATATATATATATATATATATATATATATATATATATATATATATATATATATAATTTCCAGACACCCTCTAAATGTATAATAATTAAAAAAAGGGCTTAAAAAAATATATTCCTATATATATATATATATATATATATATATATATATATATATATATATATATATATATATATATATATATATATATATATATATATATATATATATATATATATACAGGTCTGGAAAATCGTTATCGAACCATTGGGATTAACAAGTGGAAAAAGAGAAAGCGATCTTGCCTTAAGATAGAAAGTAACGGAAAATAAGATATTCCCCATGTTTCAAATGCAATGATGCCATATGTATTTATACGCCCACTTTCCTGCAGTAGTGGGGTACATTAACGCCGGTCAACGCGACCGTCGCCGGGCCCGAGCATTTGGAGAGAGTTCAGTTGCAAGCTGTTTGGGGTATTGCAAACTACGGCGCTTTCTTTTTAAAATGTTGGTTTATACCGTTGAACAAAGAGTTCAAATTATTAAGTGGTACTATGCCGGTAAACTCAAAAGGTCAACGTGTGGGCTGGCATTTTGGGCGATAATATTATTGGCCCTTTTTTATTGAGGGAAATTTAAATGCCAACAAATACTTGAATCTTTTGAGAAATCAGGTTATTCCAGCTGTTCAGGCTCTCAATGTCAATTTTGAAGATATTTGGTATCAACAGGATGGTTGTCCGGCTAATAACGCCAGGGAAGTTCAACAATTTTTGGGAGTCACGTTTCCAAATCGTATAATCAGCGGAAGAGGTACCATAAAATGGCCTCCTAGATCACCAGATCTGGCACCAAATGATTTTTTTCTTTGGGGACATGTTAAGCAACAAATTTATAGGCATCGTCATGAACGTGCAAATGACTTAGATGAGCTCCGCCAAAAATTAGTCAGGTTCTTATAGGAATAACACCTGAAATACTTGAAAACACAAGAACCGAATTCTATAACAGGTTGGGATATTGTCTTGCACAAAATGGTGGTCTCTTTGAGAACCTTATAAACTAAGATTTTAAAAAGTATTAAAGTTTTTATAAGAATTTTTTTAGAAAAACATTTTTATGTTCTTTATTTTTTTTTTAGAATTATATTTTTATTTTTAAAATTATTTGTTTATTCTTTTTTCGGAATTGCTTTTAATTTTGTTTAGCCCCAAACGGCAAAAAAAGCTCTTAAAAATGGCAGTATTTGATGCATTCAAAGCAATAAATTCATCAAATACCAAAATATTTAATAGTTACGTAAAAAATATCAAAATATGTGAAGCAGTAACATCCTCCACGCGTGCAAAGAAGCAACTGCGTGCTCGAGCCTCGAGCTCGATCAGCCATAAACAAAGCGAGCGCGTTGGCGCAGTGGTGGGGGAGAAAGCAAGGGGAACGGGCGGGGAAACACCTCAATCTGTTTCAGTCGAACTCATGTGATTTAGTAATCTCCTTTCTTCGGCAATATGTTTCCGCCCACTGTAATTACAGCCCCACTCTTTGTGCCGTAGCAGGAGAAGAAATCCAGACGAGAGCGTCTGCGGTACGTAAATGTCGAGTACAGGGTTGCCGACTTGCCTTAACTTTCGGGGTAAAATTAAAATAATAATAGTAATAAAAATGTTATTAAACCTTTTTTACTTTATTTTTGTGATTTTAGAATGTAATTGTATAATGTACATTTAATTTTTAAAATTTAAGGACTTTTAGGAAACATAAAAATATCAATTTAGGGATTTTTGAACTAGGTTTGGGGACAGATTTTTTTCGGAGTCGGGTCGACTAGAATCCTTTAAAATTTATTTTTACTGGCAAGTCGTTTGCTGTGTTGCAAACTGCTGCTGATCCTGCTTAATTTAGATTTTTTAAAAGTTTTGGTGAATATCGTTGACAAAAAGTTCAAATTATTAAGTAGTACTATGCTGGTAATTTAGCAGAAGAAATAATTAGGAGGTTTGCATTATAGGTGTGGTCTTGTACCAGCGAAAAGTACAACTTTTGAAATTATTATAAAAGTTTGAAACCATCGGCTGTTAACGAAATTGTAGGAAGTGCATGTGTAATGATGAGGTGCCACTTGCACCTCCATTAACTAAGAAATGACAAGTCTGTGATACTGCTGCATTTCCTCCCTTTTTAAAAATTTCCGTCCCGCAGTATTGCGCCCTGGTGCCTTGCACCACCCGGTAGCATATCACCTCAAATGCTTGAAAACCAAAGAGAACCGAATTTAATAAATTGAAATATTGTCTTGCTAAAAATTGTGGTCTCTTTCAGAACCATAATAATAAGATTTTAAAAAGAGTTTCCACATTGTATAAACATTTCCGTTAGAAATACTTTTATGTTCTTTTTATTTTTTTAGAGAATATTTTATTTAAATTTACTTCTTTTTTTTTTTTTTGTTAAAACCCAAATGGTAAAAAGAATTATGCTTCTAACTTTCACCATGCTACTGAATACCATCAGTGTGGCCAGGTGGGTTACGATAAAAATCCCTCGCGTGGTTCCAAAAATCACTTTTTTGGGATACTTTAGAAAAATCCCTGTGATTTAAAGCCACATTTGAGGGCCGCCTTTTAATAGTCAAAAATGTATTTTCTACGCCAAAGAAATTGACAACAAAAAAAAGGTTTACGTAAAAATCGAGAATTTTAAGTAAAAAGTAAGTAAAAGTAGTGATTTGTTTACAACTGACATTAATTTCATGATATTTAAGTCAGATAGAAATTCTAGCTGTGTACACGGTCAAAAATATTGTCTGATATAAATTTTTGATTGTTTACACTAGTCAGAATTTTTATCTGACGTAAATATCATGCAATAAAAGTAAGATCAAAACGTACCTTTAAAAATGTTTTTACCTTCCAAATCGTTAAAAATCCCCGTTTTTACTTTAAAAATCCCGTTTTACCTTGTCATCAAAAATCCCCGAAAAAGTCTCTGGCAACACTGTTCAATACCCGAACGCTGCAAGTTCTTGATACGCAAAACGAAAACCGTCGGCACCAGTGTCCTAATAGGGGAGTACGTTTGGATGTAAGCAAAGAGAACGGGGAAAAATTTGTGCATCGACAACATCGCATCAGGATCGCATCGTCTGTTTCAGTCGAACTTATGTGATTCAGTATATTCAGAAATACTCTCTTTCCACTTGGGGAATTGCAAAGGGCGAATAAAGATTTTCCACACCTGTATATATATATATATATATATATATATATATATATATATATATATATATATATATATATATATATATATAAGCATTGGAATATATTTTTTAAGCCCTTTTTTTTAATTATTATACATTTAGAGGGTGTCTGGAAATTACGCGTCAGAATTTCGCTGGTCGATTCTGCACGAAAAACTAATGCAACAAACTTCTAAACAATTCTTTCGAAAACCAAAAATTAACGGAAATACTGGAAGTTGAAAAGAAATTGATATTTTTTAAAAACTTCTTTCCGTCAAAACTTATATCACAATGTAATAACTTATTTCCATGTTAACCCAAGCGTTTGGTTTTAAGGCTTGCTATGTTAATTTTAAAATCTGAATTTCTTAATAAACGTACGTAAAAGTTTAAAGTGTTTTTTTAAAACCGTTCATTTTAAGTTAATGCAACAAGAGAACCATTTTAAACGATATTTTATATATTGCAGAATCGTCCACAGAAATCCTGACGCGTAATATCCGGACACCCTGTGTATATTTTTTATAAAGCTATTTATAATTTTAAAGAATGGTTTATTATTATAAATAAAAATGTTTCTTTAACCGTACAATTTATTCTTTTACTTGCTTAGGGTTAAATCAAATTTAACAGCCCGTGACAAAATCATGGCCTTTTTATGGTTTTGGCTTTTCATGAGAATAAAAGAAAGTATATGTACTGAAAATAATTTTTGAAAAGTATCGTGGGAAACCTTGCCAATAAGATACAATATTCCTTTCTAAAGTTTAGTCCTTTCTTCATTATTAATAATTTTTTCAGCAATTGCATTGTAATTTTTTTTTTAACTTTGTAAACAGGTTTAATACATAAATACCAATATATAGTGCTTTTCTTTAATGTCCTCTACCCCCTTTTAGTTTTTGAACGGATCAATAAATTAAAACTTTGTAATATAAAATTATTGCATAAATACTATATTTTAGTCAAGTTAGTAAAAAGATTATTTGATGATTTTACCGATGTAAATTTGGATAATTTGCAACTTTGTGAGAAAATAAAGAGTTATTGCAATACCCTCTATTTCAAAAAATAAGACGTATAGGGCATATGTCCATATAAAGTTCTTTTTCTTTAAATGAGTTCAAGAATTACCTCCTTAAATATTAGCATGTGTTTAGAGAGCACCCTATACAACTTAAAAGGCAATTTTTTACACATCTAGTAAAACCCCGTTAGCTTAAACTAAAGTAATTACATTTTCAATCATAAAAATCGGGACAATTTAAATAAGATGGTTTTTTCTTTGGCTTTTCCCCAAATTTAAAAAAGGTCCTTTTCTTTAAAATCTTTTCATAAAAATTAAATTATCTTTTATCCCCTCAAGTCTCCTTACTTCTTCGGTCTCCCCGTGGCCTAGTGGACAGAGCTTTGATCTTCGAAGCCAGAGGTCGGCGGTTTGATTCCCAGCGGGGAGACATATTTAGGTAGTAGTTATTTAAAAATAACGACCGTGGTGGCACTACCGCATTGTCTAAAAGGTGCTGTGAAATGCAACTGCATGTTTCAGTGCTTGGACAACGTTGACGGAACAGGGGGAACGATGGGTTAAACATCTAATCACCCGATACCCACGGTACTCTGGTATTTAGGCATAGACCTTCGTGGGATGTCAAAAAGATAAAAAAACCCTCTCTTCCACCATAAGTCGAGACTTTTTCAAAAACTCGGGACATTTTTAAAATCGGCGGAACGCGGAAAAATCCCCCAAAAAGCGGGACTGCCGCCAAAATCGGGACGTGTGGTCACTATAGCTTAAATTATTGTATTCATGGAACTTTATAGTTATTTATTAGATAAGTGAGTTATATTACATATAAGTCACGCAAGAAAAGTTTAACTCCTCGAGCCCGAAGGGCGAGAGAGGTAATTTTCTTAAGTGACTTATATGTAATAACTCACGTGTCTAATACAAAATTTTATCCAACACTTTCGTATAAATCGTTTTTAATATCGAAAATAATTTGAAAACGTCATCCATTATTTGTTACTTGTCATTGTCAACACCAGCAACAAAATTTTGTATTGTCTATAATTCACTAGTGAGCTAAAGGGTACTTTAGCTCACTAGTGACTTATAGTACACTTTATATCCTCAAAATCTGATCAATTATGTAGATATTATATGTAAGTGTTGGATAAAATAATTTTAGTCACTATCCTAATTTAAAGTTGTTTCTAAGTAAAACAAAAACCAGGAAATAGTCATATTACAAGAATTTCAATTTCCGGATAAGTCATACTATTTGTCTTCTAATTAAATATTGGATAGTTTTGTCTGTAAAACATACAATTTATTAGAAAAAGAAAATAAGACTTTTTAAATAAAAAAACTAAAAACACTTCGAATAATTGACAAGACGAGACAAAATAATTAAATTTTAACAAAAAGGGGACAACAGGGTAAAGGCAAATTTTAAACTAAAATTTAACTTAAAAAATTAATTATTTCGACATATCCAGTAAATCTTCGTTAAGCTTAAACTATTGTATTCATGAAACTTTACATAATTTTAGTCACTGTCCTAATTTAAAGTTGTTTCTAAATTACACCAAAACTAGGATATAGTCGCTTGGCGAGAATTTCAATTTCCGAATATGTCAAACTATTTGTCTTCTAATTAGAGACTGAATAGTTTTGTCTATAAAAACATGTTTTAGATTGTATTATGTTTTTAAGTATACAAATATTTGTTACTTTAGGGAATGTAAGTAAGTAAGTTTTAGTTGTAAAAAATGTAAGTGGTACAGTATGTCCAAAAAAATTAATAAAAATATTTGAAAAAAAATAGACATTAAAATTAAAAAAAAACTCAAACATTTTTGCTGTGCTGGTAATAAATTATCTGTATTTACACCAGGCAATAATTTTGTTTCTTAAATAATAATAATAATGTGATTTTTATAAAATATTTATTATTACATATTTGACATTTTTCTTTTCTTTAATACCACTTTAAGCATAAACATTTTCTTTTTTAATTCTTATTTATATTTACCGTTTAATAAAACTAGCCTGTCAAAATTAAACTTTATCCCAAAAACAAAAAGTAGGAAATTATTATTTGACAATATTGCAGGAAAATCTTGCTAACACATATTCACTTTTTTGTTATTATACGGATAAGGTAATTACAAGAACTTTGTATTACAGTTAAAAACAAATGATAAGGTGTTTTTAACTTCTGTACATGTTTAGAAAGCATAATTTCCTATGTTGTGTTATAAAAAGTTTGTAAGAAACCATTTTTGGATTTGCTTCGTTTCTGGTTAGTTCTAGTAAGTAAAAAAATGGTTTTAAACAAATATCTTAAAAAGCCCTAAACTAATAGGGTTTAACTTGGGGTAAGTTATTTAAAGTAATAAGCTTTAACAAGATTTAAATTATTTAGTACAGTGGCGTATCGGGCACCAGAGCTATTATTATTAGGAAAAATTACATCACTAGTTTTTTCGTGGACTTTAGTTTTTTATGATAAAGCAACTAAAATGCAATTTTTCAGTCTTATGTGCTGTCTTCAGCTTTGTTTCCGACAAAAAAATTATGGTCACTCTATATCATACTAAATAATGTTCATTTACAACATAAAATAAAAGCAAAAAAAATAAAATTAACATTTTCGAAACGCCAATAAAAAAGCATTATGACCAACTTCAGATAAAATACATGACTTACGGCCAGTTTCAAAATTAGGTAACCCCTAACCATAGATTTATTACCATAAAAACAACGATACGTGATTGGTGTTACCAAGATAATTAACCAAGGAGTGGTGGTTACAATATATTGTGAAACTGAACTTACTTATACTGACGTAGGATTTTGGATTACATATAAGGCCACTTTAACGTCATTTGGACAAATATACCATATGGAACTATCTTCTTGGACTATAAGACCGGTCGACCAAAAAACTATTATTTTTTACTTTAATAATAAATAAAACTACAGGAACTATTTGACTAACTAAATTTAGTACGGGCATACCCACCACTAGGCGTAGCCCGTACAGGGGCTTAATTTTTTCTTAATTTCACGTCTACTCTTTACTACCCTGACTTCTTCTATTATCTTCTCTACTCTTAATATCTCCACTACTATCTCCTTTTCAAAATTGTGTTCTCTTTAACTAATAAATTTGTCAGTGTTTGCTTTTCAGTTTTACACGACCCACCTTGTTTAATATTTTTATTATTAAAAGAGGATCCTAGAAAATTGTTTAATTTATAGTTTTAAAATCTTGACATCTCATGTCTATCTGTATTAAGCAAAATTCCCAATGTTAAGTAACCTAATTAAAATGTATACTTATTTTAAAATTCCCAAAATGTATACATTTTTAAAAAAATTCCTAAAATTATTTTTTTTTATACTAGGTGTTTACAATACCTTAAGGTCAAAATTTTACTTTTAGAATAAGTTTAAGGCAAGGCGCAAATTGAGACGAGTGCATCGCAAGTAAAGTGACACAGCACACACAAGAAAATCAAATTAATCAACGCAAATTGACCAGCGAAAAGACCTGGCGCGAGTCGTGTCTACGCTTTAACGCGTTGCTTTTGTAGTAGGTAGTGGCAGGGTTTCTCGTGTCGCGCGCGCCTTGATTTCAGAGAAATAAAATTTTGTTGTTTTGTCTATTGTCGATATCATCAGATTTTAAGCTAGCTATTGTTACTCTTTTCTCTACTTAGTAAAATCAGCAGCACTTATCTTTCTACTTTTCTCTCTTATAAATATACTTATTAAATTATTTTAATTTCATTTTCGTTTTTACCAAAATCTAAAACAACACATTCTGTTTAACATTATCTGATTATGATTCAAATCTAGAACCTAAATTTATTACCTATAACTGTTTTGTTCAGGTATCAGACATTTTTAAAAGTGGTTCGTCGCGACAGATGCGCCCCAATAACCGGTGAAACACGCGGCGCGTCTGGCACGATCGAGTCGTGTCTTTCTAGTCGCGTCACCTCGCACGCAACCTATGTATCTTAATTTGCGCCTGGCCTTAAAGTAGCTTCAATTTTTTTCCGAAAACAAAGGTAGATACAAAAGAAAATGTTAAGTTCCTTAGCCAGAAAAAAACAACTAAAATATTTAATACAAATTTTAACTTTTAGTATGAATATACCTCTAAAGGATCATGTATTAAAGTCATAAAACAATATTTAAAAATTTTTTAAATCCATAAATTTATAGCCCAAAACTACAGTGGGGTCAGTCACTGACCCCTACCTTAGGCGCGACTATAAGTTTGGTTTTCCTGACGCTAGTAGTTGTACAGAGCTTTTCCTAGTTCTTTTGCTTTTATTTTAAGCACTGGCTAAACGACCGCCGGCGGTTTTGCTCAATTATAAAAAGCCAACAGCCTTCCGGTGGTTTTTTATATTCACGTATATAATACCGCCGAAAATGGTAATTTCTTTGTAATTACGGGCGGTTTTGCTCATAAAAACTATTAAAAACCGTCGAAAAATAGTTTAAGTTAATATAACCTCGTAGTTTATTTGTTCGATATTGTAAATTAGTTAAGAGCACCCTTTGGAAAGTTACTATTGTATTTATTTTAACGTTTTTGCCTCATGGAAAAATATAAAAAGGAAGAAAAAAGTTAGGTACCTATCCGAAATTCGAACTTGGCACCTGTGGCTTACGTAACTCTGTAGCTATGGGACAACTTGAATATATTCCTAAACGTTTATATGTTTAAAGAAATAAGCCGGGTTTTTAAAGTTTTTTTCCACCCTTAATACATTATACTTTATTAGAGAAGCAGGATTTCTATATCATTTTGTCCATTTTTTGTTATTTTAGTAAATAAAAAAACTATAACTGATAAGGTATGTATAAATTCTTGAGTATTTTTTAATATACCAAAAAGTTTACGAAAAATATCTTCGTTTTAGGGGAGACTAAGGGCATAAAGATTTCGTTTAATATTTACCAACCACCAAAAAAAAGTTTTTACATTCGAGCACGTTAAAATAGTATGTTATTGTCATTTTACACTCATTACATGTATGTCATTTTACCCAAAAACGAGAATTTACCAAAAACGATTAAATTTTAAGAGTATAAATAAACCAATAGTAATCATATTTATAAATTAACATAGCCAAATTATTGTGTTTCAATAAAAAAATAACAAAATTTTTAACAAAACTATGTAACTTGGCAAAAATACATTACTTGCTAATCGATCAGAATTATTTTGCAGTTGGTAAATTAAAAATTGAACTTAAAATGAGGTGCAAAAAAATCAGGGACATGCACCTGTAAGGTAATTTAATAATTACTGCAGTGCTCATATTACACACTTTAACACATTTAAGAGGTCGCTGCTAAGGTGATAAATTTAAAAATTATGAAGTGTGTCATTTTACCTGAGTATGCCATTTTGACCAGGTCCCCTTCATTTTCTTTAACTTTTAAAGAGATTCGACAAAATTTTTGTAGGTGTCAAACATGTCTTCCAGTGTTATTTTTGGGCCTTTTTAAATATTGATCTTGGGTTAATCCGATCCATGAAACCCGTTCAAAAAAGGATCGGCTATAGTCTCATCCCGTGTTCATAAATTGATCGGATTCTTAACTCGGGTTGGATTGTGCTAACCCAGGTAAAAGTCAGGGTTAGTCGGGTTAAACGGAATTGTGAAAATCAGCCCTTTCGTTTTTTGGGTTTTAATGACTTATATCGTGTTCATTACAAGTGGAAAAGTATAAACAATAACTTAATTTTTATACATTTTTACAGCTTAAATATTGTGAAAGTCTTTAAAAATAACGCACGACCACAACAAAACATAAGTATTATGGTTTGTTTTGACAGGAAGCCGATAAATGAAGGCCAAATGTATCCTACGTATGCAGAAAATAATAAAAATCCCAGTAAATCTTAAAAGAGCTGATTGTATATATACAACCATAGAGTAAGGAAATTATAAGAGTTATCATGGAATAGCCGATTTAAGGACAGGTCATGCGAAAACTCCCAATATAATTTTATTCGTTTCTCGTTGAAATACCACCAATTAGTCATTTGAGTAAGCTTACGTGTCTCCCCACCGCTGATGTTACACGAGGCGAGGCTTCGACCGACGCATTTAAAGTGTAAACTGGAAAAATGATAAGCCTGCCGCCGCCAGGCAGCGCTGAGCCTGCCGCAAAAGCGGTACGGAAATTTTAGCATGCCATGGTTTCTCTTATCCGTAGGTATGTTACTTTATGATACAACCCATTGGATCAATATTTGAAAATGCCTTTTGTTTGTTAATCAATTAAAACAAAATAAAAAATTAAACACTAATTAAATAAGTAAAAACCTTCGGTTATACCAAATTAATTAAGGTTTCTATGTACGTAAATAGATGAAACCACTGGGCGGCGGTTTTCTTCTTAAAATTTAATCAAACCGCCGGCGGTCGTTTAGCCAATGCCTTTATTTTATAGCAACATTTTTTTATATATTCCATATAATATTTAATACTAAGGAGAAAATGATGACTGAAATAGCCATATTGCGTTTAATTAAGAGTTATTCTTTTGCCTGCTACTAGTTTATTAACAAAACCCGACAAAAATAAACCGTAACTGGAATTGTGAATTAAAATTCAGTAGGATCTGGATACTTTGCAAAACTTTTTAACCCCAAGGGACTTAAAGTATTCATTCGTCAGCTGCAATAAAATCGAAAACCAGCAACTAGAAACTTATGTGAGTCTCATGTGGCCGTTGTCCAACAAAGTTTAAATAATATGAAAACAGAGAAATCCCTTTTAGATTTTACTGTTGGAGTTTGATTGGTAACAGTCATTATATGGAATGCAAACAGAAAAATATTCCATATTTTTAACATTTCCGTAACAACCTCCATATTTAATTATTTAATTTAGTTTTTACTAGCTATGATTCCCGGCTTTACTCGGGAGTTAATATAAGATTACGTGGTAGTTAAAAAAAAACTATGACGTAAAAAGGAAAAAAGGGATTAAAAACATTTTCTCATTATTTACAATACTTGTTTATAAACAACATTTTTCATTTTATTGTCGGGGTATATAAATTTTTTAATTTCCTACTCTTGAGCAGGCTACATATGGCTGACCGTAAGAGATGCAGGATTGCTTGCGCTTGGTTAATTGTAAAACTAATGGATAATTTAATTGGAAACTGCAATATTTTAAACAGATAATAAATAGCTAAAATTATGTCGCTTTAACATCAAAATAAAAGTTAGCTACTGCTGTAGAAATACAGAAAATTTAATAAATTTATTATTGTAACAAAAGTAATTTAAGACTTTATTGAAATTGTAATTTTAAATTTTGCTTCATTACTACACATACTGCAATTACTCGCAGCTCGTTTCGAAACGCAACCCAAATAACCGTTGTTCTGAGTTCTAATATTTGACAACAGGTGGCGCCACTATACTTAATTTTTAAGTTGAAGGGTTGGAAAAGCCCTTATAACTTTAAAAATATGCCCTTTAGGTTAAAACGGGAACTTTCTTGTTCAAAGGGGGATAAAAGGCTATCACACTATATAAGTCCCTTTATCGTATCGGGACTCCTTTTTAAGTTTTATCGGCACGCACATTTTATCAACTTAGTTTTATTATATATAATGATTTTTAAATATTACTAGTATAGACCGGGATCGTAGATGGTTTTAAACTCTAAAAAGCTTGCAGATTATAAATCCGGATGTTGCCAGGAGTCCAACTCGTCCATTTTTTTATTTACCCTACTCTTTGAATAATTGGACTAAACAAATTCTTTGAAACGATTTTATTAGTTGTTTTTTAACAATATTTAAATATTTTTATTAGTCAAAGATACTTAAAGGAAAGCAATTAAAAAAATAAAGATAAAATTAAAAATAATTATTGTTGATTGGAAAAAAAATTACAAAAATTAAGTTTAAACATTGTTATTTAAAAGCAAAATGTATTTTTTATATTTGGAAATTAGTATTATTAAATTTGCAAAGCAAAAATACAATTTATTTACAGTTTTTGACAAGGAAAAGCCTTGGTTTGACAATTCGATGAACATATACAGAGCTGAATTAAAAATTCCGGCTTCGTAAGTTGTCGTCGCGGAGCAAATTATCATTTTTTCTCTTATAGCCTTTTTTTTTATCTTTGGGCAATCCACGAAGGCTGAAAACCTAAATACTAACGTACCGTGGGTGTCTTAAGCAAGGTAAGAGGAAGTTAAAAACTTGAAGATTTGGGGGAAGGAAAGACCTCCGCTGGCAGTAGGTTCCACAGTCTAGAAACTCTAGGGATAAAAGAACGAACGAAATGGGAAGTTCGGGGTCTGTCCAATTGGACCGTATAGGGATGCATACGTGCGGCACCACGAGTTTCTCTGTTAGGAGCTGCAAGAGAAGGAACTATACTGGATAATTCGTCGGAGCAGAGGCCGTAAGAGTATCTATAGAAGAGCGATAGATCTCCCACAGCTCGACGATGGGCAAGAGAAGAAAGTCTTTGAGTAAGTAAAGGATCATTAATAAGACGAACAGCTCTTCTTTTAAATGGCATCAAGAATGCTGAGGATTGTAGGGAATGCCATTCCCCAAATATGAGAACAATATTCCAGAGAGGGTCGAATTTGGGACACATACAAAGTGTACAAATTGGAAGGAGAAAAAAACTTTTGGCTCGGAAAAGAAATTCAAGCTTTTCTGAAGCCGCGGTGGCTATAGATACAATGTGTTTATGCCAGTTAAGGTTATTCTCAAATGTGACGCCCACAAGGTTAAATATGTCCCCGCTCTGCAAAACCTGGCCACTCATAAGCAAAGGGTGAGTGTTTGATGATTTTTTCGCGACAAGGAACATGATTGCGTTTTGAATGCATTAAATTAAACGAGATTTTTGGCGCCCCAATCCAGTATCAAATTGAGATCCTGTGAAAGAGAACGGGAACTAGGCGCTGTGCTTGGGAAGATGGCCGCAATTTATGCATCTCATAGCTTCGTTATTGACATGTGCTAGGAACTTCTATAAGCTACAAAGCTCGACTATCCAGAGGTTCCAACGACAAAGTCCTGGAAAGCTTATAAGCGACATCGCTTAAATGACCGGAAGGGAGAGAGCTGGCGATTCACTAGCCAGCAAGCAAGAATTTATTGAAAACCTTTAAAATTGCTTTTTTCAGTGTATCAAATGTCCCCTATGTATATGTAAAGAATATATGTATTTAAATATTAATAGGTATATGTAGTAATTGTTCTGTAGGTGTGTTTTGTGTTTGTGTAAACATTTTTAAATCCACGATTTGCAATTTTGCATTAAAAAAATTGTTGTCAAAAAACTCTTAATAGATAAAAGACTTTCTAATATTATTATTTTTGCTATTACTTTTTAATTATTTTTTTATTATTCTGAATAATATTTACATCGCAGGGTTTAAAAAATATATTCGTTTTTTTTTGGCTTTGTCTAATACACATCTTTAGTACGGTTAAATAAACATTACTTTTTTCAGTCTTTTTTCCCATCTTATCTTGCAAAACATACAAGGCTCAAACCCATTTAAAAGAAGTCCAAGGTTTTCTAAAATCAAATTTTTATTTGCCCTATTTGTGTCAGGTCAAAGTAATCTCCCCTTGCACAACAAAACGACGCCTATCACACTTCGGTAGCCTTTCAACGCAACACAGATGGCAAAACCCGTATTTTTAGTTAACCCTCTACAAGAAATTTGGAACGCAAAAACCCATATTAACACGGACCCTTTTAGAATGTACGACTCTCAAATGATCTTGAATTTTCTCGATTTTCACGGGAAAATGCGGCCAGTTCTGAATTGAGAGCGTGCAAAATGTAGGAAATAGGGTTCATATCATCAGTTAAAAGTGGACAAGAATTCGTTACAGAGAATGTTAAGGGCTGTTAGGAACAATTGGCTGTCATGAAGAGGCATTGAAATAAGAATAAAGGATATAAACTGTAACTATGAAAATAAGAGGTGAGGGAATAGTTTTTACCCTTTTAAAATATGCTTTGGTTTTGGCAAATCGGGTCCTGTGTCATCGGACTTTGACATTTGTACAGGGTGGCGCATTTTCGTTTTGAAATAAATTTAATGGTGAAAGTAAATTATGGCTAACTGGATTCGTTTTGGAGATACAGGGTGTCTTTCAAGTTTTGGTAATTTGGCACTTGTAAATCGCTTGTTGTTAGAGTAAGAGAAAAAGGAAAATTAAAAAGTTTTAAAGATATTTACGCAAAATTCAGGGGCGTACCTATTTTTTCGATTGACTTTTATTTAAAAGTTAAAACACAAAGTTGTTTTTTTAATAAAACTGAAAAAATACAACATTTGATATATTTAAGTTGTCATAGTTTCGGAAATATAGTCATCGTCAGGAGTTGAATAATAAAATGACATTTTTTAAATAAAACACCCTGTATATTTTATCGCCATTAAAAATATATTTTAAATACCTTTAAGAATTAACCACATTTAAAATGTTTTTTTTTTTTCTAACTGTTTATATTGTATGTAAATACGTAAGCTGCGTAAATACTACATCTTGGAATATAATTGATAGATGAAAATTTAAAGATGGCTCCAGGGCGCCATCTGGGGTTAAAAAAAAGGAAAGGGGTGGTCTTGTGGCACTTTATTTTGGAGCTCCTAGCAAGTACTTTATAATCCTAGAATAGAAAGTCAATACCTTTACCTACTACAAAATCGCTGCACTTTAAAAATTACCTAAATACCTGTTTTGGACGGCCATATTTTCGAAACTACTAAAGTTAGATATGCCTATTTTCTTAAAGCTTCTGTTAAATTCATTTATTGGAAATAATGGTAATAATATAGATGGACAAAAGTTAAATTTTTTTTCCATATTTAAAATAAACTACTAGTTTTGACGTATCTATATATTTTTGCTGTAGTCAAAGTGCAGTCAGGTCATGACCCAACTAATTTGTTTACACTTTTTTATTCAGCAAATAAATCATTTTTTATAACACTTTTATAAAACTTTTCCTGTAATAATAAGGATTATTATTATCTTTTATACACTAATCCTTTATACACCAGTTATCTTAGTCAAATTAAGGGGTCAATCTCGGAATCTCAAGGAATAAGCTAAATATCTGTACATTTCTTTATTTGGGCACAAAAATACTCTCATAAAAATTCCCTATGATATCGTGTAAGGAACTCAAAATATGACAAGTCAAATGTCAAAAAATTCAGTTTTTTGCAAATGTCTATTTTCTTTTGTATTTTAATTTATTATAAAAGTTGTAGCTCACAAAATTCTTTACAAATTTCATTCTAAATATTTTTTGTCAGTCCAACGGATCCGATAATAGAGAGCGCAGAGTGTAAAGCACTACTGTATGTACATACCTTAGCACGCTATCAACCGTGATTTTTAGTCTACCATCGTCGTGTATTAATAATTAAAAATAAAGACAATAAAAAATACAGAAATTAAAGTAGTATTATTAAAAATACCATTGTCTCTCACCTTTAATGAAAAATTCCAATTAGGTTCGCTTCTAGAGTAGTACTATACTAAACCAAAAATTGACACGACATTGTAAAATCCACTGTAAATACAGCTTAAAAAATAGACTTCCTTACCAATGACACTAAAACTAGCCCTAAACTTTGACAAGTCCAAATAAGCTTATAACATGAAAAACATTTAAGACCAAAAAAGATAAATCTAAAATACAAAAGGCGTCAAAAATAAAAACACGACAAAGGCGTGTAAACGTTAAGGGACAGGAAAAGCCATAAAATAAGGCAGAGGTCACAATAAAAAGCAGAAGCGCATAGTGGTTGGTTTAGTAAGTTTTAGACAAAAAAAATGAATAATACAAATGAATACGAACCAAAAGTTTGTTAAAGGATAGGGTTATTTATAAAAATAAATTTATTTATTCTAAATCTTTCGAAATCATATTTTGTTTAACCAAAATATGGGTAAATCTTATGGTGTTATGGAGAAAATTACATTTACCCATTTGTCTACTTAAAAAGTATCGCTTGATTACAGCAATAATTGCATATTAGAAATCGAAAATTGCACTGTCATGTTTTTAATTGTTGAATCCTAACAACAGCTTTGTTTATTTAATATGTCAGTTTGATAAAAATGTCTCGTTTTGGCTTAAATCCACAGAACTAATAAATTGTTTAGAAAATTATTATTTCTTCATTTAATAGTTTTACTTTTTTGTGTAATTTTATACCTAAATTACACTCATACATCAAAATAGTCAGATAATTTAGCTTTCAAGTGTATTGCCTTTTAAAAACTAGTCTCGTTCATTTTTAGATATTGGCGAAAGAGCCCTCCTCCTTCAGATTCAACCATTAGGGAGATATCGCTATACTTAAATAGAAAAAAACGTTTTTATTTTTATCTCAAAAACGATTAGCGCTAGAATAATGAAGTTTTACGAACATATATATTACTATTCTTAAAATACACGTTTTAAAAAGTTTTACACTTTTTTACAAATAATGAGAGTAGTTGAAATAGACTATCCTTTTGGAAAATATAATTAATAAAGATTTGACTAAAATTAAAGAATGGTGCGATGCTAACTACTTAACCCTGAATATTTCAAAACTAAACTTATATCTTTTAAATGCACTATAGCGAGGTGTACTTGGAATCCAATTTATTGGAGAGCAGCGAGGTCAATAGATTCTTGGGGTTGCATATTGACAAAAAACTAAAATTTGAACAACACGTTACCAACTTGTGTAGCACGTTGTCTAGAGGCTGTTTTGCTTTGAAGGTAATTGCACGGGAACTGGGTTCCCTTACTGCTCAAAGTTCTTATTTTGCCCTTATCGAGTCCCACCTGCGTTATGGTGTATGTTTTTGGGGTTGTTGCTCGCATTGCCTGTTTCAATCGGTGTTTATTTTGCAAAAACGTGCTGTGCGTATCTTGTGTGGAGTATATTGTAGAGAGTCTTGTAGACCCTTGTTCAGTGCACAGGCGATTTTAACCCTCCACTGTCTCTTTATTCTTGAAACCGTTTCTCTAATTTTTCGTAAGTTTGCGGCGGAAATTCACAGCGATTCTTCTGTATACTCCTCTCGACGTACTCACATGCTGTACCTCCCTATTCCATCGTCTACCCTCGTAAAGAAATCAATAATTTATGAGGGTAAAAAATGTTTAATCATCTGCCACTTGCGCTACGAAAAATACAAAATATAAAACGATTTCGAGTCCAAGTTAAAAATCTTTTAATCGAGAAAGCCTTTTATAGTTTAACTGAATTTTATGACTCAACGTTTTAAATTACTATTTATCTGAACCGATTTTATTTATTTATTTATTTTTTGTTATCCTTAGTGTATATATTGGGTTAAGTATTTTATTTGTAACTGCTTTGTCAATGAAATTTTATTTTATGACAATAAAGCCATGTTTGAGTTTGAGTTTGAGTTTGAGTTTGAGTTTGAGTTTGAGCTTATCGTTTTGCTAACCAAATTTAAAGAGACACTTACGCAATGACCTAAAAAAAATTAGAAAGACTGGTTTGCTATGTCACCTATGAAGGCATTTGTAATATGTTTTAATTTGACCTTACTTAATAGTTTATATAATACAATGCTTATTTGGTTTTTAAGCAATAACATAAAGACATTTTTTGCAATATCTACCTAATTGTTAAATTTTGACCCCATGTTTATAAAGCAAACTACCCTTTATTTTGAACAAAGAATCACCCCTAAAATATATCGCATTTGTTTAGAAACACCCTGTATATGGTTATAGTAATTAATGTGTTTCTCCCTCATGCTGCCCAAACTTAATACATTTCTCAAAAGTCTATTTTATTTTTTGCTTTGATTGTCAAATATCTGTTTTTTTTTTATTAGAAAAACGGTAAAACACAGTTTGCCATCAAATATTGTTTAAATTTATTTCAATTATAAATTTAATATACCCTTAAATTTTAAAGCTATTTGTTTGTACAATTATATTGACATATCACCCAATGACAAACTTAAATTTGATTTAAAATATTACATTTACACCCGCAAATATTGGCAAAATTTATTTAAAAAAGCGTAAATGTATATCTTATTAAAATAATAATTTAAAAAAACCTATATTGCTCTGCAAGCATTAAAACACCTAAATAATATTACCGATGTTATCAAATCGAAAGCTGGCTTTAAAACCTTTCATTCAACAATTATAGATTTTTTTCAACGATTTTACTCCAACTGCGAGGCGTTACAAGTAGACTGGTTATTATCATTTTTCTTTTAATATACAGGGTTATTTTTTATGGTGGTACCTACTTTCTTTTTAATAGTGTATGAAACGCAGGATAATAAAAAAAAATTAAATAAAATTAGGCCCGAAACGTTTTCTTTTCGAGATACAGTGTGCTAAAATTTTTAGACAAAAATGCTTTTTTTATTATAACTCTCCTACATATAAAAATATTTCCTCAAAATTTAGAACACTTCTTTTAATTGTTATATTACATTTTTTGCTGTAAAAATACCAGGTTTAAATAAATTATAAAATTTACATATTTTTAGCGATAAGATTGATAATTTATACAATTAAATATTAAATAACTTGTAAAAGAATGATTTTAGGTAAAAATGTTAAAAAACCTTTTGTAAAGCATTAAATTTTCTTTTAAGAATCTAAGTTTATTGCTGTTTTATATTTTTTTTGGTAGCTACAAAATTAAAAAAAAGGTATTCCTAAAAAATATATTAATATTTAAACCTTCAGTTTTTGAAAACGGCTCATCTGGCGAAAATCTTCAAAAAGACTGTTTTTGTAGGTAATTTAATTTTTTAAAGGTTTAAGTGCAAATATTTTTTTACCTTGATAGTTGGGCAGTTTTGACACAAAAATAAAAGTACAATAAAAAATCTAAATTTAAAAAAATAAAGCTTTAATTTATAATATTGAGGGCTCAATACAAACAATTTTTTTTGGCCCAATCTACTGTATCTATTTTACCACTATACCGCTTTATTTAGGTGCTGCAATTAACAACTTAAAATCGTAGAAACAGCTTCACTATTAGGTTATATTATTTTGGTCTAAAAATGGTTTATTCCACCCACTGCAAAGCTGGGGAAAATAGCTGGGTTTTGAAAGAAAAATTATTATTATTGTTGGTTTTACTTGAAATCTTATTAGGAAGCTTCTGTGGGACTGTCAACTTAATGATGATTTGTGGAGACAGCTTTTCTTATTGCTAGTGCTTTTAACGGCTTTGGAAAGGGTTGTTAATGGTTTAAACTTCAAATATCTGTAGTACACTCATAACAATCATAAAAATAATTCTTTTCTTTTTAAAGTTACAATGTACTAACTGTTCGTAGACTTTGCGTGCGAGTGCAACTGGGATTAAATTAATTTAGAAGTTATTCTTCACTAAAAATAGAATAAGACAAAAAGTTGCCACGTTTTGAGTATTTATTATACTACATTTTTACGATCATAAACACTTTTAACACAGTGAGCCTTAATCGGACAGTTAGGGCACAACTATACACATTTAAAGAAAATTAAACTAAAATTAATAAATTTTACTAAAAAGGTAAAAAATAATAAAAAGAAATAAAGAAAAAGAAGTCAGGTAATATATAACCTTTTTAAAGTATAAAAAGCTTTTGTTTCTTTCGTTATTAACATTAGGTCGTTGAGCACATATATTTTTACCCAACCTCTGTTATTTAATTATTTTTTTCAAATCTTTAGTAAGTTTTATTAATTTTTTTAATAACACTACTAAAACGTTTTTTACTTTGGTGATAAGGGTAAATTTAACCCCAAGGTGGTCAAGTCTAAATGCACGCCTAATCCTTTTTTTAACCAACTTTATTCTTTATTACCTTAGCATATACATATCCAGGGGCAGCTTTGCCACATGAACAACGTACAGCATTAAAGAAAATTAAACTAAAAAGGTAAAAAATATTTAAAAAAAAATAAAGAAAAAGAAGTCGGGTAATATATATCGTTTTAAAGTATAAAAAGCTTTTGTTTATTTAGTTATTTATATTAGGTGGTTGAGCACATATATTTTTACCCAACCTCTGTTATTTAATTATTTTTTTAAACTCTTTGGTAAGTTTTATTATTTTTTTAATAACACTACTAAAACCTTTTTACTTTGGTAATAAGGGTAAATTTAACCCCAAGGTGGTCAATTCTAAATGCACGCCTAATCCTTTTTTTTAACCGACTTTATTCTTTATTACGTTAGCATATACATATCCAGGGGCAGCTTTGTCACATGAACAACGTACAGCATTAAACAAAATTAAACTAAAATGAAAAAATTTCACTAAAAAGGTAAAAAATAATAAAAAAAAAAATAAAGAAAAAGAAGTCGGGTAATATATATCGTTTTAAAGTATAAAAAGCTTTTGTTTATTTAGTTATTAACAGTAGGTAGTTGAGCACATATATTTCTACCCAACCTCTGTTATTTAATTATTTTTTAAAACCCTTTAGTAAGTTTTATTATTATTTTTTTAATACCACTACTAAAACCTTTTTTACTTTGGTGATAAGGGTAAATTTAACCCCAAGGTGATCAATTCTATATGCACGCCTAATCCTTTTTTAACCGACTTTATTCTTTATTACGTTAGCATATACATATCCAGGGGCAGCTTTGCCGCATGAACAACGTACAGCATTAAAGAAAATTAAACTAAAATTAATAAATTTCACTAAAAAGGTAAAAAATAATAAAAGAAAAAAATAAAGAAAAAGAAGTCGGGTAATATATATCGTTTTAAAGTATAAAAAGCTTTTGTTTATTTAGTTATTAACAGTAGGTAGTTGAGCACATATATTTCTACCCAACCTATGTTATTTAATTATTTTTTTAAACCCTTTAGTAAGTTTTATTATTATTTTTTAATAACACTACTAAAACCTTTTTTACTTTGGTGATAAGAGTAAATTTAACCCCAAGGTGATCAATTCTAAATGCACGCCTATTCCTTTTTTTTAACACACTTTATTCTTTATTACGTTAGCATATACATATCCAGGGGTAGCTTTGCCGCATGAACAACGTACGGCATTAAAGAAAATTAATCTATAAGGTAGAAAATAATTTAAAAAAAAATAAAGAAAAAGAAGTCGGGTAATATATATCGTTTTAAAGTATAAAAAGCTTTTGTTTATTTAGTTATTAACATTAAGTAGTTGAACACATATATTTTTACCCAACCTCTGTAATTTAATTATTTTTTAAACTCTTTAGTAAGTTTTAGTAATTTTTTTAATAACACTACTAAAACCTTTTTTACTTTGGTGATAAGGGTAAATTTAACCCCAAGGTGGTCAATTCTAAATGCACGCCTAATCCTTTTTTTTTTACCGACTTTATTCTTTATTACGTTAGCATATACATATCCAGGGGCAGCTTTGCCACATGAACAACGTACAGCATTAAAGAAAATTAAACTAAAATTAATAAATTTTACTAAAAAGGTAAAAAATAATAAAAAAAAATAAAGAAAAAGAAGTCGGGTAATATATATCGTTTTAAAGTATTAAAAGCTTTTGTTTATTTAGTTATTAACAGTAGGTAGTTGAGCACATATATTATTACCCAACCTCTGTTTTTTTCTTTTTTTTAACTGTTTAGTAAGTTTTATTAATTTTTTTATCAACACTACTAAAACTTTTTAAACTTTGGTGAAAAGGGTAAATTTAACCCCAAGGTGGTCAATTCTAAATGCAAGCCTAATCCTTTTTTTACCGACTTTATTCTTTATTACGTTAGCATATACATATCCAGGGGCAGCTTTGCCGCATGAACAACGTACAGCAGAAAAAAATACCTTCTCCTTTTTAAAGTCGGTTAAGACCGGTTTTCTAACAATACAATCTTGCAAAAGATTTCACTACATTAAACAAAATATTGCGTGTCCTCGAAAATTCTTACTAAATAAAAAGCTATTTACAAAAAAATGTGACCATTAGAAATTACTAAAAAGCATTTTTGTTTCTCAAAAATATTTATTTATTTTTTTAAGACATTCATAAGTTACCGAACAAAACAAAAAAAATACTTAAACCAAAAAGCAGTGTGCAAAACCTAAAAACATTATTTTTTTCTCCTGTTAGGTGTTGTGACTTATACAAGGTGTTCCAACTCTATTTATATACGAAATAACTTCGCCCCTGTACAAGATACAAAAATAATCCTAAAACAAAAAATGTTTATTTCGATACACTCTTTTTGCTGACAGTACCAGTTAATATACAAAGCATTTCAAAAACAGACATTTTATTTTAAGTAGGTTTTTTAAAATAATATACCCTATATATTTTAAGAAATTTTGACTCTGTATTAAATACTACATCAAAAATGTTTAACACACTATATTATATCAAACAGTATGCTGATATACCCAATAACTATTAGAAGTAGAGAAAGAAAATAATAATATTTAGGTTTCAATTATTTTTAAATAATTATGTCACTGCCAGAGTGATAAATAATATAATGTGATTAATTACCTTTTATTGTACGAACTACCGGGTCCGCCATCTAACGTTTTTTTTTTTCAACTAGTGCTTATTTCGTAAATGGTAACACTTAGCTCATGTTTAATTTGACAGATAATTAGTTTTATCCTTCCGCTGAACGAATATGGTGGTGTATACGCTTGAACAACGCTGGGAAATATTGCTACATTACTTTAAAAATCATGGTAATGTTGCAGAATGTGTGCGAAAATTGCGTACGGATTTTGGAAGAAGAGAAGCACCGTCAGCTTCGTATGTTCGTTATCTTGTGAAAAAGTAAAAAGCAACTGGCATCCTCATCGATAAACCAAAGCGTGAAAAGCCAATAACAGTGCGTACACCCGAGAATATTGCTGCTGTGGCAGAAAGTGTGCGTGAAGCGTCATCAACATTAATTCACCGTCATTCTCAACAATTGAACATTTCGAAGACATCATTGAGATGAATTTTGCATAAAGACCTTGGTATGATGCCATACAAAGTCCAATTGGTTGAGGAGTTGAAGCCAACTGACCATCCAATGCGTTTTCGCTTCGATAAGTGGGCCTGCGATCGACTTACAGAAGATGCCGATTTTGCCAAAAAAATTATCTTTTCAGATGAAATGTGCTCCAGAACTTGCACCAATCTTAACTCGGCTCTTTCGAATTTCTTACGACACAGGTATCTTTCCGGAGAGCTGGAAAGCTGCACGTGTTCAACCCATTCCCAAGAAAGGATCTAAAATCCTTCCAACTAACTATAGACCAATTTCAATTCTCTCAGTTCTTTGTAAAGTAATGGAAAAAATAATTAATCCACAAATTCTTAGGTGCTTAGAAAAACACAAAATTTTGCATGAAAGGCAGTATGGATTTTGCTACAAATGATCTACAGCAGATCTCCTTTGCTTTGTATCACACTGTTGGAATAAGTCTCTCGAGTTTCTAGGTGAGTCCCAGATCGTTGCTCTTGATATATCCAAAGCTTTTGACTAGGTCTGGCATGCCGCACTTCTTATTAAACTTCCCTCCTATGGTCTTTCAACTTAACTCTGTACTTGGCTCTCTAGTTACCTATCTGATCGACGTATATCAGTTATTGTGGACGGCCATTCTTCAAGCTTTCACCAAGTAAATGCTGGAGTCCCTCAGGGCTCAGTTCTGGCACCAACATTGTTTCTTCTTTACATCAACGACCTTCTCTCGTCCACAACAAATTCCATTCATAGTTTCGCCGACGATAGTACCCTTCACTCCAGTTTTCAGGTTCCTAAACCCATCACTAAACCTGTCTTGGAAAACACACGCATAGCGATGCAGAAATCTGTTTCGCAGGATCTTAATTTAATATTGGATTGGGGCGCCAAAAATCTCGTCCATTTTAATGCATCCAAAACACAATCATGTTTCTTGTCGCGAAAAGAGTCATCAAATACTTATTCTCTACTTATGAGCGGCCAAGTTTTACAGAGCAAAGACACCTTTAATCTTGTGGGCGTCACGTTTGAAAGTAACCTTAACTGGCATAAACACATTATATCTATAGCTACCGCAGCTTCCAAAGAGCTTGGATTTCTCTTTTGAGCCAAAAAGTATTTTTCCGCTTCTAATTTATACACTTTATATGTGGCCCAAATCCGACCTCCTTTGGAATATTGTTCTCATATCTGGGGCATGGCGTCCCCCACAACCCTAAGCATTCTTGATTCTATTCAAAGAAGAGCTATTCGTCTCATTAATGACCCTTCACTTACAGAAAGGCTTTCCTCTCTTGCCCATCGTCGGGCTGTGGGGGATTTATCGCTTTTTATAGGTACTTCCATGGCTTCTGCTCTGAAGAATTGTGCAGTATAGTTCCTCCACTTACGGTTCCCAACAGAGAAACTCGTGGTTCCGAGCGTATGCATCCCTATACGGTCCAACTGGACAGGCCCCGAACTTCCCATTTTGTTCGTTCTTTTATTTCTAGAGTTTCTAGATTGTAGAACCTGCTGCCCGCGGAGGTCTTTCCTTTCGCCCCAAATCTTCAAGTATTTAAGTCCCGTGTCAACAAACTCCCTCTTACCTCGCTTAAGACACCCACGGTACGTTAGTATTTGGGCTTTTAGCCTTTGTGGTTTGTCCAAAGATAAAAAAAGTTCATTTTGATCTTGCTTAACAAGTCGCAACGCGGTCATATAGACTATCGAAAAATAAATAATATGCTTTTTCTAAAAATCGTTTGCTCTAATTTTTTTTCTTAGGGAGCCGTCTACATGTCCTGTAGCACTGCAGCTTGAAGGCTTATTGTACTAAAATCCCATTTTACTGTACCCATTCCAGTACCCTAGTTTCTTAAACAAGGCGGTATAGGTCTGCTTAGTGCGTACCTACCATATATTTCCGGGGATACTTTAATATCCCCCGAAGATTGCCTGTCTTTTGTGATTGCTATAATTGGATCCAGAACCCTTTAAGAGCCACCCTGTTTATCCCAGATAGAAATATTGTTGTAAAAGTTTTTTTTTTACCCAAATTACTTTTTTTCAAAAGGCTCTTTTTTGGAAAGTAAATATTTAAAAAGTTTCCCATTTGGTAAGAACTTCCATAGATACACTATATTTTGAAAGATTACAACTTTGGCCATGGGTTATTTTAAATAAAGTACTGAACACATTTTTATTTTTTTGTAAATAAACATTACTTACATGTGACATTATTCTAAACATTTTATAAAAAATAATAATCGTATGGTGTCAATGAATTTGCTGCTCCTACCTTGCTAAAACCAACATGATGGTATTTCAGCGGCAAAACTTGGTTAGGTTAAAGTAAAAGAAGTAAAAAGTTATTGTCAGCTTGACAAGTGTCGCCTATTAAAAAAAAATAAATATTTTAAATTAAAATGCGAGGTTTGGAAGCCAGTGTGAGTCAATGAATAAAAAAACAGTATTTAAAAATATTCCGCCTAATACACAAAAATCAAAAAAATCCATTTGAAAGCAGTTTACTCAGTTTTTAAAGAAGCGAAATTATAAGCTCGAGAAATCTACTTCCGTAATAGTTTTACGTCCCAGTCGCTGCAGGTTAACCAGACTCAAAACCAGGCTTTCATTGGAAAGAATGGTCAAACTATTGTTAATTAATTAATTTAATATAAAATTGTAATAAAATATAAATAAAATACCTTGTTAATATAATACCATGTTATAATTCATCAGTTTTGAAGTTTGGCTTGTTTTTCTCGTGAAATAGTCTTGTCGAATACCATTCGAGAGAAAATTTTTGGGCAAAATATTTCTTTTGTTTTATTCAAGTTTGTTGCTTTTTGGTAATTTCGTTCATGATATTTATTTAATCCACTCACCTTCGGCTCGTGTTATTATTGAAAATATCATCCACGAAATTGCCAAGGCAACAACCTTTCATACAATCAAAATATTTTGCCGCCAAAATTTTCTCTCTTATGATATTATATACGACAAGCCATAACTTCTAGAGTCTTAGCCAGGTCAAAATGATACTTAGTAGAGGTAAATGGTAGCAAAAGAGGTAAGTTTTTGCATATGTAATTTCTCGCTTAAGAGTAAATTATCTTTATTTTTGCTGGTATCAAAAATTGTTTTATAAATAAGAACGTTTAGGATTAAAAATTACTTTTAAATATGCAATTATGTTTTGTTTAATCTTATTATCTGATGATTGCTTTTAAGGTTCTGGACCATGCAGCAATGTTTATAAAATATAACTTTTTATTCGTAAGATTCATAATAAAAAGCTTTCCATAATATGACGGCAACTTAGGTAGACACACTGTACGTAATTTTACAATGAACATGTAATACTGGTAATATGATGTTGGTAAGTGACGTATTTTGTTAATTTTCTTATAAATATAAGGAAAAACTTGTTTGGAATTATAAGTTATGATATATTTTAAAAGCCAACACTTCTAATACAAAATTGCAAAAAACTAATTTTTTAACAAACCCTGCGTTAGAGATTAAATCGAACTGAATTAACTATTGTTAATAATTCTTTAAAAAAGTCAATTCTTTGAGCATTTAAGTACATTTAGTCTACTTTAAAACGATGTGGATCAATAATTTATAATGGCTGTAAAATTATAGCTTTAAATTTGACAGCCCCTTTATTTCACATCGTTCTTGCCTTATAAAAATGTTTTTACTCTAAAGAAAATAAATGTATTTCCAAGTTTTTTCATTACAATGTTTAAAAATTTAATTCTATTGAGAATAGAAGTCAAAAAATTTATTTAACAATATATTCAAACACAAAACGACAACTTAAAAATAAATTTAAAAATCTATACAGTAGAGGTGTTTTCTATAGGACAAAAATAATGTGAAATATTGATTAAAAGGAGCTTCGAAAATTTAGCCTTATTTAAGCAAAAGAAGCAAAAATATAAATTTGTTTTTTAAAGTGAGTCAAATGTACATAAATACATAGTATAACAAAGCTTTAACAATTTTTTAAAATTTTGGGGGCAATAAGAATTATTTAGGACAGTTAATTAAGTTTCATCCAGTCTCTATACAAAACAAATTAAAAAAAAGTTTTAAAATAATGCATTCAGTCCTAAAACGTTTTTTAAATAACATTTTTGTTTAAGTTCAAAAATAGGGGTAGTTTTCTTCTATTCCATATTCGTAAACACGTAAAACTTCGTAAAAGCTATGATATATTTAAATTTTTATGAGTCTTTTGTGCGTCTCAGTGCATGCTACCTTAAATACGCTAGGATTTCTTTAGATTTTAATCAGTGTTTTGTGAGTTTCAGTGTATGCATTATATTATAAATTTTTTTTTGAGAATTAAATAGAAAGTTTTTTATATGGTTTAACATTTATAACCGTTTATTTAGTACATTTAAATATTAGGCTTAGCGGGACTTGCAGGTGCCTAATATGAACCTTTTTACAATTTTTGCATTATTTGATATACTAGATGCTAATTCGGAAGAATCCATAAATTACCTTAATTTGCTATATGAGTTTCAGTATATTTCGGCAATAAACAAAAACACTAGGGTGGAGGGAAGTAGTAGTACATGTCTTGACCACATTTTTGTAAGAAGTAAGCTCTCACGGGAGTCTTTTCAATCACTTATTCTGGAGCAGCAAATCTGTTCCGACCACTACCCAATTATTTTGCAGTGTACAGATTTATTACCTTCAGTACATTTTAATAATAAGAAACAAAATAAGGTAAAAACATATATTGATCACTTGAGGTTACAGGAAAATTTGTCCAATGAGGACTGGCGGAGCATCTACGAAACTACTGATGTTGAAATGTCGTGGAATAGATTTGTGAGTGCAATAAACAATCATATCAAAGCCTGTAGTACCACAGTTACGTTACCTAGAAGGGAATTACGACGAACCCCTGGATAACACAAGCACTAATAACATCTATAAATAAAAGAGATAAATTATACCAAAAATGTAAAAAAATCCACAAAATGTAACCTTGCTTAATACTTTTAAATGTTATAGAAATAAACTAAATGATTTGATTAAAATAACGAAAATTAATTATTTTAAAAACCTAATTAATGAAAACAAAAATTCATCAAAAACTTTATGGCAATGTGTCAATAAAATGCATAATAATAACAACAGATCAGAAATTAAAAGTATTAAAAACAATGAAGGCAAGTTGGTCTCGGAAAAGATCGCAATTTCCGAGAGTTTTAATAGTTTTTTAGTCAGATTGGTGCAAATCTAGCTTCAAAGGTGGGACAAACTTTTCATCAGCTTAAAAAGAGAATACATCCAAATTCTATATATATGTATAAAACGTCCAAAGAAGAAGTTGTACGATATATAAATGAGCTTAAACCAAATAAAGCTCCAGGGTTAGATGGTATTAATGGTGAAACCTTAAAAAATATTCTATATATTTAGTTACGCCTCTAACCTGGTTGATAAATGAATCAATTCGTAACGGTATATTTCCAAAAGCACTCAAAATAGCAAAAATTAAACCTATGTATAAGTCAGGAGATAAAAATGATTTAAGCAACTACAGGCCAATTTCGTTGTTGTCTGGATTATCGAAAATCTATGAAAAAGTTATAAAAAAGCGTATGACAGACTACATCGAGAAGTTTGGTCTTTTGTCTGATAGACAATATTGGGTTTCGAGTGGGTAAATCTGCACAGGATGCAATAGCTTATTTAAGTGCCAAAATAAATTATGCCATGGATAACAGCATACCAGCATTGTGCATCTTTGTGGACCTGGCCAAGGCGTTTGATACAGTGGATCATTCAAAGTTGTTGGAAGTGTTGTATAACCTTGGTTTTAGAGGTCTGGCATATGAAATACTTAAGAGTTATTTGGTAGACCGGGAACAGTTCGTTGAGGTAAACAATTCAATAAGTTCAACTAGATCTGTCAACTGCGGAGTACCTCAAGGGACTGTGCTTGGTCCGCTGCTCTTTACTCTTTATGTCAATGACATTTTTAATATCGATGTGTCCTGTGATGTCATTAGCTTTGCTGATGATACTGCTGTATTTTGTCAGGCAGACGATTGGAATTCGTTGAAGAGAATGGCGGAGAGGGATTTTTGCTCTCTCGTTAATTTTTTTAATGACCGAAAATTAACAGTAAATTGGGAAAAAACATTTTTCTTGCCGTTTACGTCATACGCCAGAAGTCTTCCTGTGTATTCAGAACTTAATATAAGTGATGGGAATTATGATAAGACTATAAAATCTGCTAAGACTGTAAAGTATTTGGGTGTGGTCATTGATAGACATATTAGATGGGACGATCATATCAATTATGTAATAAATAAAATTAGGTGCCTTATAACTAAATTTAAATTTTTTAAGCAAGTTTTTGATGAGAAACACCTTAAAATTCTTTATTATGCACTCGTCCAGTCCCATTTATCATACGGCATTATAGCCTGGGGAGGTGCGACCAATAATTATTTATTAAAACTAGAAACAACACAAAGATGGTTAATAAAAGTAATGTATAATAAAGCTTATTTGTTTCCAACGGAAGAGTTGTATGAGGGGACAGGTTTGATGGATGTAAGACAGCTGTTTTGTAAGGAGTTGGCACTGAATCAGTTCAGAAATAAAGCACTCCAAACTGGTATTCAGCATAGTTATGCAACTCGAAACAAAGAAAACAGAGTTTTAGTGCCAAGGACTTACAAAACGGTTGGACAGAGATGTCATACATTTTTGGGTCCTCGTATACATAATTTTCTCCCTGAGAAAATAAAAAAAATAAACTCGTATATATTATATAAAAGGAAATTAATACATTTTATTCTGAATTTACCTAGGGAAAGTGTAAAGAAATTAATTGATTTAAAAAATAATTAAATTGAGTTAAAAACGATACTGCTGGTTTTTAGTATAGTTATAGTTAAACTTTGTATTTAGGTATTGTTTTGTCGTTTTTTTCCTAACTTTTCTTTTTATTTTTTTTTCATTTTTCTTTTGTTTTCATTTTTAGAATATTGTTCTGTCTTTATAATTGTATTAACTTAAAACCTAAATTTAACATTATTTACTAGTACAGTTCCACCGAGTAATGAACTTTATATAGTATGCACCCTGCGAACAAGGTCTTCCTTTGCAGGGGTTACTGTTTATTTATGTTCGTACATTCTTTGTAACTGTTATTGGATAATTGTTAAGTAAATTAATTATCATAAATAAACATTATTATTATTATTATTATTATTATTATTTATTAAAACAGCAGTTGAATACGGCTATATGAATGACTGAACTCATTGTACAAAATTTGCAGGAATATCTTGAAAATTTAATTAGGTTACAACAAAGACCCAAATTGCCTGCAGTAAGTTCTAGCTTGTGTTTCTGTAAATAAGTCAACAACACGTTTAACTCACTGTTTATTGCCTTTGAACGCATTGTTATTTGTTTCTTTTTTACAGTAAATGTAGCATATTAAAAATATTGTGTTTTTTTATTATTTACTTATGGACTATTCTTATACAAAAAAATGGGGTTTAAACGAGCTACAACGTTAAAGAGGTTTTCAGTGGGTTTTTTGTTTTATACGGTCAATGGACCCCCAAAAATACCCTTTGAAGGGGTGCGTTTTGAGAACTGGATGAAAACATTCGCTTTTTAGTTTTTTAGTTTTGCTCGAAAACTATGCACTTTTTCCAGGTAGTACCTAACAAAAAATTTGTAATTTTTCATTACATGATGCATACTGAATTAAAAATAAAGGTATTTTTAACAAAAATAAGCCTAAAAAAGGAGCAAAAAAACAGGGGAAAACGCGTTTTTATTTATTTATTTTTTAAGTTGCCCTATAACTTTTTTCCATAGAAATATATGGCTTTATAAAAAATATTTTTTCCCTTTAAAATATTTCAAGAAAACCGATGCACGGGAAACCAACTTCTAGAGGGTTTCAAAAAATTAAACATTTTGAGGACCAAGGAAATTATTTTTAAATACCAAAAATAAAGTTTTTACCTTGACAAAAGTACCATTCCCATGCATTTATTGTTCTATTCCTTTACCGCGACTCGCACATAAAAAGCCAGAGGGGTCCAAAATCTTTTTAAAACGCAAAATAACCTAACATTTTATGACACTATTCAAAAGTCAGAAAGATGCAAGTGCCCCTTGCAGCCATCTCCCGGCGCCCATGGATGCAAAACCTTTTGGTGATTTTTTGGATTTCTAATTTATTTGTAAATTACCCATCTGTTAAACTATTTTATTAGTTAATATTCCATTAACAAAAATAAAGTATTGTACGTAATAATTGCAAATTATAGCGTTTTTCGCATAATAATTTCCTTCACAGTTTTTCTTTTTAGTCATAAACGCTTTTGACCTAATTTTTTAAATTTTAATATACAGTGGTTACACAAGTGAATTTAATTCTAATTCTTAACATAATATTTAGAGTATTGCAAATTCAAGTTTTTTATTAAAAAATATCAGTTTCATCTAAAATAATGAAAGCGTTAATAAAATACAGGGGTTAAAATTATTTTAATAAGTAAATGTTGCTGGGTGGCTTGTTTTAATTAGACTGTACTACATAAACTTTATTTTATTTTCGGATTTTTGACGTTTATAAAGTATTGATTAAATTATTAAAACTTTTAGGAGCTTCTCTTTACTTAAATTCTTTACAAGATAAAAATAAATTATATACTCCATTCACGTAGCCTAAGAGCTTAGCCTATTGTTAAAATCTAATATTAGAGCAGTAGACTTGGTCACGAAGAAATCTTTTGGCCAACATCATACATTTTGATATCGTTTGTCTGCCTTGCAGCTTAAAGATCGGTAAAAGCATCCATTATATTGAATGTGTACTTTCCATAAAGATTTTATACAGGGTAAACTTATGGTTGTTAAGAAACTGTATTACCATACAAGATGGGTCAAATTCGACCATTTTTATGAAAAACTTATGTTTCTATATGGTTTACACAAAAACTGAACCCTATTTGCGCGGCTTAAATTTTAAGCCAAATTTATTAGTGAAAACCGCAATTCGCTATCTTTCGTCGTTTACTCGCTACAGCGTGTTTCTTAATTTTTCTTAATCTTTCTTTAGTCCTTTATAATTTTTTTATTGTTAAGGATTTCTTGATTTTTATGCATATTGCAGATATGCTTTTTTGTAAGATTACGAATTTTTGACATATTTACTTATTTTTAAAAATTTTAAATGACACCTTGTACATTTTTTAATATTATTTTTTTATTACTATTTTATATGGGTTGAAAAGTAGAACATGAAAAAAATAATCTTATTTTTCTTTAAAGTATGTTAATATAGCATTTGTATTTTACTGACTATATTGGCGGAAACCCAGTGCCGATTTAAGACTTTCAAATTTTCTAAGCAGTTTTCTCCTGTGGTGCCCACTGGACATGAAATTTTTGAAGACTTCTTCACGACATTAAAGATTTCTTTTTACCAATACTTATCTTTTTAAAGAGCAAAAAAAGACAGGTCCCCACTTTTTACCCCTTAAAATTGTTTCCAATAACCCTAAATTTTTTGAAGAGATAAAAAAGGTCACCGCCTTTTTCAATCAAACAGCTACAAATCTCCTATTTGCAACAAAAACTTTTAAAAACTTAAAAAACAAAAAGTGCTACATTGTTGTGCCCCCCACAACAGGATACCCCAAGCAACAACTTAATTTGCTTATAGGTTAATTCGAAACAGCGAAAACCCAATTATTAGTGATTTATTAACGTTAAAAAGGGTAAACAATAATCCTATTTTAACAGTATACTAATTTATTCCGTTGATGTTTTACCCTAAGAACTTTTTAGTCAGGTTTAATTAACACTTTATTATTTAATTTAACAAACCACAATTATTTTTACGTATGCAGGTAAATAAAAGATTATCATGGAAAACAAATGCAAGCTAAATTAAAGCACTTTGGTAAAAGGTTACCATTTGTTTTCCATGGCCATCTTTTACCTACCTGTATACAAAAAAATTATTGTTTTTTGGTATAAAAATAATACCATATTAATAAAACCGTGATGAAAAAAGTTTTTAAAGCAAAAACTTAACAGAGCAAATTAGTTTATTGTTAAAATAAAATTATTCTTTACCTTTATTTACGTTATTAAATAATTAAGATAAATGGGTTTTTGCCAAAATAGGTAATAAAAAATACAAAAAATATATTAAGATGGTTTAAGATATGTTTTTTCATGGTTTTATTTCCAACCAATATCAGTAACAAATGATAAAATATGCAATATCTCAAAAACGGATATATATATATATATATATATATATATATATATATATATATTATAATCTTCAAAAATAACAAAGGTCTAAAGGATTAAAGAAAACGCAAAAATTAAAAAACAAGCTGTAGCGAGTAAACGACGCAAGATAGCGAATTGCGGTTTTTACCAGTAAGTTTGGCTTATAATTCGAGCTTTGCACACGGGGGTCAGTTTTTCTGTCAAATATACAGAAACATAAGTTTGTACGGGGTGTTTTATTTTCAATACTTTTACGGGTTACTTCGAAAACCGTAAGGAATATTAAAAATATAATATAGGACTCTCGATCTCTTGTTTTGGGAAAACAACTGTAGTAAAAACACTTTATGGCTATTATAATTTATTTTGAAGGTGCGGGGTAATTCTCAGGTTTTGCTCATGTTTACCACTTTTTTTTAACTTATTTGCTATTAAAATAATAAAAAACTTTAGATACGTTATTCGTAGAGATTTTTCTGCATAATATTATAGTGTCATTGTCATTATTTTTTTTTATTTTTTAGTTTTTAAAACAACATGTATATTTTCATTTTTATCTATTAGGCTTTTCTTAAGATTTTTAAAAATATACAGTGTGTCTACGGAAGTTTATGTATGTGTTTATTGTTTGATATTGGAAGTGTGTATTGTATTTTATTTTTTTACACTTGTTTGGTTACCTAAATGACTAAGTTACTCTGTAATTTTGACAAATCAGTTAGACCATTTTAATTATTAATATATAAAAACTTTTTATATTTACTTACTTTTAGTGTCGTCATAAAGATGACTTAGCTTGGGTTGAAAGCGCTCGACAGTTTTAATAAATAAATTTTATACCTATTACCGAATTTCATTATTTTCATTCTATAGTGAAGGTATACTAGCCAATTAACTTTTGAATAATGAAATGGTTGTATGCACCTAGGCAGATAGGAAATCAAAGGAATATTTTGTATCTCATGCAAATATTTATTATTAATTAGAATAGCGTAGCAGAGCACTTTTGGTTCAGGGCCATCATCGGTGCTTGATTGACTATGACGTCATACTTTATTTTTAAATTTGCAAGTCGACATGTAACCGACATTATAGTCTTACTTTAATTGTTTAGATTTTGAGGAAAAAATTTTAAATATTTATTTAATGTAATACTTCTATTGTCAAATAATTTATATGTTGCCCAATGTTGTTTACTCTCTTGTGCATAGCTTGACAAGCAAGCACCGATGTTGGTCCTAAGCCGAAAGCGATCCTCAACGCTATTTTGGTTAATTATAATAACAATAAATACTAAATATTTGCCCGAAATACAAAACATTCCTTTGATTACCTTAATATGGTATGTAAAAATAAAAAAATGTAATTTAACAAAATTGCATATTAAAAAGTATTTTTAATAACAAATATCTCTTCTTTATAACAATTTTCGATATAAGAAAAAATGCAGGTACTTTACCCCTGAGCAAAAATTACATTGTTGGCTAATTAAATAATACAATTTGATATATAATAATTGCATTTTAATTTCATAGGGAGAATTTTTTTGTAAAATTAATAATAAAAAATGTTTTACATATGACTCCAACTTACGTAGACACACTATATACTAGTAAGTAACTTTATTTTTTCTAAACCTATTTGCGAATAAAATGGGTCAAAATATAATAATTAGACACTCTCTATTAACACTTTTATAAGGTCAAGAAAGATTATTGTTTTATTTAAAAACTACATTTCTTTTTGCTAACTAAATATTGAATTATTTCTAAAAACTTAAAAAAATAATTTCAAATAAGAGTTTTAGTAGTCACAATCACAAACAGAAAAATGGAAATGAAATATTTAAAAGAGACTTTTTTGCTTAATAATTTTTTTATCGATTTCTGTCAGCATTGTTTGGTAGAAATTGGGATAAAAGTACGAAAAGACGATGATAAGATCAAGCAGGGAGCTATAAATTTTTCCACCCTTCCACTTAACCTTGTCGATATTCGTTTGTTCTTTTTGTCTTCAGAGGAAATCAAAACACTTAAAACAGAATACTCTTTTTCAGTTCGTACTAATAAAAGATTTTTTTTTCTTTATTGTAAAGCAGTGTCAGGTAATGAAATGTAATGAAATAATATTTAATTTAATTTTTTATGTAAACAATTTAAAAAACAGTTATTTATTATACAAGAGTAAAAAACTTTGAGTTTTAGCTCTAGATTGTATTATCTCCCGACGTAAAGCAAAGGTAAACAAAAACCAAGAGCCAATATCTAAATTTTTCCGTATATAATACACTATTTTTTTCTGTGACAAGAAAAACGACGACCTAATATTAAAAACACATATAATTACAATATATTAAAGTTAAAAAATAAATTATATATTATATCAAAAGACCTATAAATTTAATCAACTAAACCACCAAACATATTTTAAGCAAAATTTTTGCTAGGATACTAATTGAATGTACAATAATTTAACCCTTAACTACTAACGTGACGTCTGGGAGATGCCGGCAAATGTTTCTCTGTCCATTGCTATGTCACGGCTTGTGTTTTAGGGTTAATAATCCTACTACTCTTAGGTTTTCTGTTGCTTAGTCTGTATACAAAAGGAATTTGTCATAGCACTTTATATTTGTTTTTTATTTAGTGCACAAAATCCGAATGCGTCTGAGAGACGCCACGTTAGTAGTTATCTTATTATTTTTATGTAATGGATTCTTAACAAAGTTTTCTTAAATTAGTGTCTGCTGGTAAATTTGTTTATCAAAATCAATTACAAAAATGGCATAGAGATTGTGAATAAATAAGCAGAGCAGATTTTGTCAATTTTTTTTATTTAAATGAGTAACCCCACATTTTGTCAGAACAGAGAAAAACCCACATGTATCTCAATGAATTAGAGCAAATATTTTGGGTTTGACCTCAAAATTATTTGAAAAAATAATATTAAAGGATTGTCTAAAATAAAGACTTACTATACTTGCCCTTCAAAGCAAGCAAAGGCAAACTGCCAACTTTTTTACAGTAAACAATTGTGTATTAAATGTGTTTAAAAAAATGTAGTTTTAGGGAAATGTATTTTTTTTTAATGTTACCTCTGTAATCTGTTTATTGATTCTTCTTTGTATCAATTTATGTTTTTCATAAAAATTAATGTTGGTTTTAAGTGTTATCATATGTACAACTAAATCTTGTTTGTTTTATTCTCGAATGTTTTTTTATGGCAAACAAAAATGTATTTTTTTTATTCTTGCAAAAACCACCTTCTAGTATTTTTTTTAACAAGTATAAATAAAAATAGTTCCTAGTAACTATGTTAACCATTAATAAAAAAATATATTAATATGCAAAAATAATGATATATTGGGGAGCGTTTGAGAGACGCTACGTTAGTAGTTGG
This sequence comes from Listronotus bonariensis, assembly GCA_014170235.1. Lineage (NCBI taxonomy): Eukaryota > Metazoa > Arthropoda > Insecta > Coleoptera > Curculionidae > Listronotus > Listronotus bonariensis. The sequence continues at coordinate 48,154 of JACEGR010003663.1, forward strand.
GTTACAAAAATTGCACGTTAAGGGTTAATTAAAAAAATTAAAATTGCAAAAAAACTATAAAGTTCTTTTTCCTATTTTTTATTGTAGCTAATAAAGTTTGTCGAATAAGTTGTAAGACACCCTATATAGCTTTTTAAAAACATGAAAAAAAGTGCCCAAATAAAGTATTATTTTTTACCTAATTTCGTTTCTTTTTATTATACAATTAACTGTTGTTTTTTCCGAAAATCTGGAAGAATCTTTCCTAAGGCTGTCATTTTCCTAATTAAGAAAAACAATTTTATTAGGCATTACATTATCTAATAATAAAACATTTTTTTTTCGATAAATCTCTTAACCAGAACTAACCAGATAAACACAAACAGTTATTATTTTTAAAATATTATTTTTTTTGTCAGGTCAAAATCAATATTAAATGCCATGTTTCTACTTTGGTTAAAAAAATAATTTATTGGCAAAAATAATTTTTAAAACTGAACTTTTTTTGCCTCTGTCTGCACCTAACCCCTAAACACGAGACCGCGCAGCGGTCGAGGGTTTTAATTTTACCATTGTCCATGAAACTATTTTTTTAAGAAGATCTTACACAAAATATTTGGATAGTTAAATTGATTTTGATTTGTAGGTCAAGTGGTAACATTTAAGCCAAAACACAAAATTTTACTGACTATTAAACTAGAGTGTTTTACACTGGCAAAATGTCATAGCAACCTCCTGTTTTCTACTGGCAAAACTTCTACCTGGTTTTACCTTGATAAAACCAACCTAATGGTATTTCAGCTGCAAAACTTAGTTAGGTTAAAGTAAAAGACATAAAAAAATTATTGTCAGTTTGACAAGTTTACTGTCGCCTATTTTAAAAAATAAAATATGAATATTTTAAATCAGAATGCGAGATTTGGAAGCCAGTGTGAGTCGGAGATTAAAAAGCAGTATGTGAAAATATTCCGCCTAATACACAAAAATTTAAAAAATCCATTTGGAGAGCAGTTTAATCGGTTTTTGAAGAAGCGAAATTATAAGCTCGAGAAATCTACTTCCGTAATAGAGTTCCACGTCTCAATCGCTGCAGGTTAACCAAACTCAAAACCAGAGCTTTGATTGGAAAGAATGGACAAACTATTGTTAATTATAATAACTGTACATTTAATATAAATTGTAATAAAATATAATCCTACCTTGTTAATATAATACCATGTTATAATTCATCATGTTTTAATTAAAGTTTAAAGTTTGGCTTGTTTTTCTCGTGAAATAGTCTTGTCGAATATCATTCGAGAAAAAATTTTTAGGCAAAATATTTCTCTTGTTTTATTCAAGTTTGTTGCTTTTTGGTAATTTCGTTCATGACATTTATTTAATACCACTCGCCTTCGGCTCGTGTTATTATTAAAAATGTCATTCACGAAATTGCCAAGGCAACAACCTTTCATACAATCGAAATATTTTGCCGGCAAAATTTTCTCTCTTATTATATTATATACGATAATGAAGTTTGACATTTTTTATTAATTTTGTCAACCAGTTTGGATAACAAGAAATTTTTTTGCTGTTAAACAGTACATGTAATTTATTTACGTATCTAAACAATATTTATTTAAAAAATGGTGGTGTCTAATTGGTGTTTTTCATAATAGGGGAAATAATTATGTTAAATTAAAAGTTTTAAACTGGTCGGCTGGTGTATTTAAAGGGGCAATTAGACCTTGCATTACTATGAAAACCTTTAGGGAAATTATTAAATATTTGGAACTAAAAATGATTGTTAGTTCTGGTTAGTTCTGGGTAGCCACTGTGTACTATGCAAAGCAAACGACTGCACAGTATAGAAAATAATAACAGGCTTTATTTTAGCCAGCAAGTCGTCGAAGGAAAGGCGAGGTAGGAGGGGCCTAGTCGGAGCCGCGTCTCTGATTCAACTTCTTTATGAGTAGTGTGGTCGATGCATACAAACTAAATATTTGTTTTTGTTTGGGTACATACGTTTATAAAACTTAGAAATACACTTACACTGACTTTCTTAATAACATTCTATATTAGAAATTGAATGGCAACTATTTTTAAAGCTAATGGCCTTCGCAGTCTCGGGCTAAAAATTAATATTTCTATAAAATATTATAACACAATTTTAAAGAAATAAAACTTTTTTACAAATGTGCTAAAAACCAAATGGCCGCTATAAGAAAAACAAAAGTTTATGATGGTATCTCAAATCGGAACATTAAAATTAAAATCTTAATGCAGCGGGGGAATTGCTTCCTTACAGTTGTCCCAATAAGGTTTTTGTAGATTCTAAAAATAAATAGAAAAATACAGCACTTTTTTTAAAATGTACATTTTAAGTTTATTTAAAATATCTCAAAAACCAAACTATATACAGCCGATGTCAAAACAACAATAAATTTGCGGTTGTTGTGGTTACGTCCTACATCTTTCTATCTTTTCCATATCCTAATACATTGCCTACCAATTGCGTACACACTGTGTTTAAACACATTTGAAGCCCCAAATACTAAGACGATTATAAAAACCAAACCCTTATAAATGGTTATTTTATACAAGGCCAGTAATAATAAGAGGTCCCAATTTTTTGCGTACATTTGTGCTAATGGCTCACTTTGGGCTGATACATTCCCAAGCATCGTCATAATCGTTATCATTCGATCTCGGACCGTATCAAATACGCCCGGAAAGTAGGATGTGAGTTTAATTGTGCCCAAACTAAAAGGGATTCCATAAAAGGCCTTTTCTGACTGGGCATATCATATTAAACCCTGTAAAATGGGGTTAAATCAGCTTTCTGGTTAAATAAAAGGCTCTGAATTGTATGCATATACATAGGTAAATTTATTTTACAGTAGAAAAATTTAACCAAATGTTTGAGATAAATTTTTAATTAAAATTAAATTTAAAAATGTTTATTTAAAAAATATTGTTATTTGTACAGGTTGACGCCTTTTCGTTGAGCATGCAGGGTATAGCGAAAACTAAATAGATAGAACAAATCTGATTGCCTAATATCTATTTTAATTTTTGAAAAAGAAAATAATGATTAAAGTAAATCATGGCTAACTTGATTCGTTTTGGAAATACAGAGTGTTTTTTTTTTCAATTTGGCAAGGCACTGGTAACTTGTTTGATTTTAAAGATAAAAAAATTGAATAAAATTTTTTATGAATTTTTACCAACAACTTAGTGGCGTACCTATATTTGTTTTATTGACTCTTATTCTAAAAGTATGACTTAACGTTTAGCTTTTGTAATAAAAGACCCTGTATATTTTATTACCAATAAAAAAATCCTAAAAGCCATAAAAATACCACATTTGATATATATTTAATTTGTAATTGTAATTTTATTTAGGAACTTGGCACCTGTTCTTGACATACAAGGTCTAAAAACAGCATACCATGCCCTATTTGCATCTCGAATGTCCTATGGTCTGATAGGATGGCGGCACTTCGCTGCAGCTCAAAGAATATTCGGCTTTTAAAGAAAACTATTGCGTATAATTTGTGGACTGGGTTACAGGGAGGATGTGCGTGATAAGTTTGTTAAATTAGAAACACTTACACTATCATCTATGTACATTTTAAATTGCTTATTGTACGCATACCATAACAAAAACAATTTTATAAGTGCCATAAATGTCTACACTCACAATATAAGATAAAAAAATATATCGTACCAAGTTTAACAGGCTGAGATAAAGCAGGCTAGGAAGTAATAATTCAAATATAAATTTTTTAAATAAAGTAAGTCAGGAAATTTAAGCAAATTGTAGGGGATTGGCTGCTGCAGCACCCATATTACAGTGTGGATAAATTTTTAAATGACCCTGGTATCCACACTGCCCTTAAACTGTGATATTATTTGTTTTGTGTAAAATGTATTTTTTTTAACTGGTTTGTTTTTTAATGTAAAGGGTTTCATTGTTATTTATTTATCTGTGAATTTTAAAATTTGTTTTAATATATATTACCTAAAATTTATTTATTTGGACGTGTGTAAACGGTTGTAAAAAAACTGTAAACATGAATAAAGGATTTGATTTGATTTGATTTGAGAATTTAATTTGTCCTAGTTTTAAAAATAATATGAGGTTTCAAATCTTAGTGCGTATATCTACTATTTTTTAGATTTTATAGATATAGATAGATATATATTATTATAATGTTAAGAAATATTTTTGCAACAGTAATATAATATACAGGGTGTTCCGTTAAAAAATCCTAATGATGGCCATATTTCCGAAACTATTAAAAAATATATCAAATGTGGTATTTATTATAGCTTTAAAGGAGACCTTTGAACTAATGATAAAATATTTAGGGTGTTTTATTTAAAAAAAACAGCTTTGTGGTATACTTTTAAAATTTAAGTAAATTAAAAAATATTGGTACGCCAGTGAATTCTTACTAAAAATGCCTAAAACATTTTTATTTACATATTTTTTTATCCTCCATATTAGGCGAGTTACAAGTGCCTGGACACATTGACCAAATTTAAAAAACACTGTGTTTCTTTAAAACGAATTAAGATAGCAATGGTTTACTTTTACCATTGAATTTGCTTAAAACATCAAAATGTGCAAGATTGTGCCATCAAATTCGTTATATCTCTTTTAGTGTTCGCTATTCCCTGCAAGGTCAACGAAAAGGCGCCATACCCTGTACGCAAGAAAAAAACTCCCTAATTTAAAGGTGCGTAATATTTTGGAAAATGTATCCAAGCGCAACATTAATCCAATTATGTAAAATATGAGTTGGGTAAATACCCCTTTATTATTGTATTATATCCCAACATTATTTTTTAAAATTTTTCAACTAAACTCATGTAATAGAAAAAGTAACTTTAATATTTGCAAGAAATAAAATAAATGGTATAAAATGTAACATGTTATTTTATAGAGTAAGTTAAGAGTAAACATATATTTTAATAATAATTCAAAAAATACATATGATTACCAATGAATGTCACATTAAGATAAATAAATATTATAGACAACATTATACAGACTCTCCACAAACGGGGTTTACAAGAAGACAAATGAATTAAAAAAAATTGATATAAAAAAATTCTTGAAAATAATTTAAACCCATGATGTTGTTGGTATACAGTGTTTGCAAAAACTTCAAAAACATGATGTTTCTCCAAGAGTAAAATACCGTTATTTTTTATTTCAAAGCAAAATGTCATTTAAGAATACAATATTTTATCAAACTTCTAAATTTGGCAAAAGGCTTTGATCAAATTCGTTTACTGCTGGAAAATTCCATTGTGTATGAATTTGGAAAGAAACAGGTGTGTTAAAAGCAAATTGTAAAAGTTTTTTAGACGATTTAATTATAAAAGTTTAAAATAACTAATGTTTAATAACACACAAATTAGTTTTATAAAACTTTTTAATACCCCAACAAATAATTCAAACTGCTATTCTTAATAAATTTTCTAAATTTCATTTTGCCAAATAAATGAAAAATAATGGTAGTTTACTCTTAATAAAAATCATGTTTTTAGTTTGGGAACACCCTGTATACAAAATTAAAATTTTTCTTTACATGAACAATATTTTTTTATTAAGAATAACATTTTTTTACATTTTTTTATTATTTAATTGTCCTTTTGTAAAAGCTATCCGTGGCAGTCTGTATATTTATTTAAAAATAAGGCTTGTAATTTACTATGCTATTTTTAAGGGTTTGTTTATCAACAAAAATATATTCACAAAACGTAAAGCCTATAATTTTGTTGTCAAATTAATTTATATCTAGAACAAAGCAAAACTTGGGCTCCAGTTAATAAAAATTAGGCATAATTATCCTAAAACAACAGTATTTTAAATTAAAAAGGCTACACAAAAGATCGCACATGCATGCACATAAGCTTTTAAAAAGACGAAAAATAATGACACAATAAATAAAAACATTGTTTATACTGCCAAGTAAACTTTTTATGTAGTATTTAAATGGTGTATATGTTTTGTTTTTACATTAGGTGAGTTTTGATTAATTCTTTTAAAAGAAATTAAGGTAGTACTACCGGTGTAAGAATTATTGTTCAGAAAATAACGAAACTTAGCATACTGGTACTTTATAATAAGAATATCAACCAGTTAAAATTTCAAAGGTCTACAGAGAATTGAAAAAAGTTATAAATATTATAAAAAAATTGCTTTTAACATTGATCCTTATGGAAAATCGCAGATTTTATTTTACTTCACAAAAAGTGATGTTCAGATTTCAATTAAAGTTTTATCAACGGAAAAAAACAATTCCAAGCATTTTGGCTAATTAAAATTCGACTTTCAGAGCTTGTAACAGAAGTAATTAATAAATAATTTAAAAAAATATGCTATGTGACTAATATGTGGCAACGCCGCCGAAAGGTGATGCTGCGCCCGAAAAAGTTTATCGAATACGGTAATGTGACATAAAAAAATTGATGTCAGTCCAATATGTTTTTCGTTTACAAGATTCAATGAGTGATCATGAATATCCGCAATAATTGGAAAACATCTTTTTTCGAGTGTTTTTAAGTGCACAATTCGACGAAAATAATCTGATGTATCAATATTGACGTTAGTTGACAGGTTATTTGACAAAAACTTTTCATGTTCTACAAATTTTTTATAATTTTGTTTAGTGACTGTTTTCCCTTTTTAATGAAATATATTTTATGGTGATATAATAAGGGTGGTTTAGAAGTTTTATTGGTAAATAAGCATAACAATTTAAAATCTATAACTTGTTTAAAGATGCTTGGGCAGTAAATTTTTGCGTATGATTTCTTTTCTTTTTACGCAGCGTTGCCCAATATAAATACCACGGTAGTCAAATTACCCTAAGCACTTATTTGACACTTGTGGTATCGGTGGAACTACCTTAAACGCAACTGACAAATAAAAAAACTTTTTAATTTATTTAATATTAGCATAATATAAAAATAATGTTATTAGAAATATATATATATATATATAAATATATATATATATATATATATATATATATATATATATATATATATATATATATATATTTTTTACTGACTAATTAAACCTTAAAACATTTAATTAATATGCTATTAGTTTTAATAATAGCAGTTTTTTTCAACATTTCCTAATGTATATTTTAGAAAGGAAAAATGAAAAAATATTTTATTTTAAACTAATTTTTATTTTAAATTTAGACTTTTGTCGTTTAATTGGTTTTTGTTTGTAAATATATAAAACAATTAAGTTTTTATAATATTTTATTTATTTATTTTAAATATTTACCTTTTTAAAATGCAAATAATTTATAATCAAGAAAACTAATGATTATATCATAAAAGTCCCAGTTTGAAATTGATATTTGTTGTCCCAATAAAATTTACATTTTGTTTAATAATAATTTTTACATATTTTATTAAATTAAATAATTTAATTTATATCACCATAAAGACGAAATTAAATACACGAAGAAAAAGTAGTGTGTGTTTTTTTATTATTGTTTTCCACTTTTGCATCATGCGAGTAAACTTTTTTTCCTCCAATTAAAAAATATAGATTTATACAAGTTTGTGTCGAGAAATAGCGCTACGTACCATAATAGGGCGTAAAAATAGGGCATTAACAGTTTTTCCAACCTTTTCATTTTTCGATATGGCAACGTCGTCTGGACAATACGATTGTGCATCACGATCTTGATTTTTTTCGGTATTATTTTTTAGACAACATCCACGCGTACAATCCGCAGACAATTGACGAATTAATGAAAAATTATTGGGAAAATGAGTTCCACGCAACATAAATTTTCTTTCTTAACTCTGCTAAATTACTTGGATGGTTACACAAACTACTGAGGCTGCTCCCTACTATGTCCCCACACGTGTTCTATAGGGGCCAGATCGGGAGAACATTAAGGCCAAGAAAAAGTGTAAACATATTGTGGCTCCAGATCAGTCATAGTTAGACTAGTAATATTTTGTACATTATTCTGCTCAAATATGCCGCTACCAACACGCTAGATGTTGGGTATAGAAGTTTTCTTATACTTATTTTTGGGTAAAAACTAGAGGGAACTTACTAAATATTAAATTTAAATCTTTTTCAAACACCTCTTTAACTTTTTCAATGTAATGGTTAAAAAAAGTGTACCAAATTTTGTGCAAATATCCGGAGTAAGTGGTAGGAAAGTTATGATAAAAAAAAACATTTTGTTCTTAAAACTTTAGCACCTTATATTTTGAAAATAAAGCATTTTCGAACAAATTTTATTTAAAATTGTTTTAATTCTTTGCATTCTATACAGTTAAAGAAAAAATACCAACTTAAAAGTATCTCTGTATACAGGGTGTCCAGTAACTCAACCGACAAACTAAAGTGTGATTCTACAATAAACATAAGAAAGAAACTTTATATAAACATGTGTCCCAAGCATCTCAGGTTTAGGTCTTGAACTACTGGGGTTCTATACAGGGTGTTCGCAAAGTGCGTTAGAAAATTTTAAGGGGTCATTCTGCGATGAAAAATAATGTTAGTAAATCCTTGAACAAAATGTTGAAATCTTCTTGCTTACCAAGTGACAGGGGTTAAAAGTTTAGTTTTAATTTCTGTTTTTTCGCCATATTGCATTTATTTTTTAACCAATCTAGTTGACATTTGGCACACAAATCAAGCTTTGCAGATTCTAACATTTGAAGATAAAAGTACTTATTTTTAATACCGCCAGAGGGCACTTAACCTGAAAGTTAAAATTTATTTACATCATAACTTTTTATTTTGACAGATATTGCAAACCTGGGGGCGTCATTTTATAGACAATTAAAAACTTAAAATGAGGTACTCTTTATTAAAGTCGATAAACCCAACCGTTTAGGCACCAATCCATATTAAAGTTTTTATCAATCCTAATCAAATTACCTACATACATACAGAGTGTTCAGTAACTTAACCGACAAACTTTACGGGGCGATTTTATAACGGAAAATAAGAAAAAAACTTTATATAAACATAATATGTCCTAAGCCTCTTAGTTAAAAATAAAACATTTTTTTTTATTGCTTAACACACCTTAGTTCAAAAACTAATAGGCTAAGGACACATGTTTATATAAAGTTTTTTCTTATTTTCCGTTGTAAAATCGCCCCGTAAAGTTTGTCGGTTAAGTTACTGAACACTCTATATGTATTTAGGTAATTTGATTGAAATTGATAAAAACTTTGATGTCGATTGGTGCCTAAACGGTTGGGTTAATCTACTTTAATAAAGAGTACCTTATTTTTTTAAGTTTTTAATTGTTTATAAAATAGCGCCCCTAGGTTTGCGATATCTGTCAAAATAAAAAGTTATGATGAAAATATTTTTTTTAAGTTTTAGGTTAAGTGGCTTTTGGCGGTTTTAAAAAAACTTTTATGTTTTAGAAGACATTGTTTGGCATAAAAAAAATAATTTTTACTAGTGACGTCCATGCGAGGCTTACGGATAATATTTTTTCCAAATAAAATGGTCATTTAGTGAATTTTTTTAAACAATTTTTTTTTCAATTCCCGTCTAGTTTGAAATAATTTTTTTCTTAGCTCCTTTTTTCTGTAGGAGTACGGCTTTCGCGTAAATAAATATAAACTATTTCCTTGGCATAATTTAATTCATATTTAATAAAAAAAATATTTTCTTTTAACTCTAAAATTATATATGAGTCATATGAACAAACATGCCAAGACATGGTTTATATTTATTTACGGAATCTCCTACATTTCACCAGAGAAACGCACGGCCACGGGCTCGTTGCGGTTATGTGTGGCCCGACCTCTAAAATTTGTCGGTTCAGTTCAAATTGTTTTTTTACAGTTTAATTTTACTTTAACTATATAATAATAAAAATAAATATAAAGTTATCGCTTTACGCCACTGTTCATAGACTCCTAACCGTTTAGAACATCTACTTCGCAAACTTTATGGACTAGCTCCGTGTAGGTATTACTCCTATTTAGTTCTATTTCACGCTTCGAGGGCCACCTTATTTCAGACATCTTTTCTAACACATTCCTGCCATTTAACTTGTCCGGGAGACCGACAAATCTCTTAGCTCTATTGCCGCACTAAATAAAGGAATCGATTTTTCTGATTTATTAGGGTTTTGATTCGGAGTTTCGTTCCTATTTAAATTGAAAAGTTGTAAAAAGGGCTTATTATAGAAGGAGATAACAAAAAAATAATAAAAGTAATAATGCTTTATTTAATGTTTACAGCAAAGTTTTATTTATAGTTGTTATTAAAAATATACCAGGTGGTATATTGTCAGACTGTTCACAAGAAATCTTATGTAAATTTTAATACCTTTACATACCGAGGGTCAACGAATTTATTTGGAAAGCCATAACTTTTAGAGTATCAGACATATCAAATTGAGACTTGGTATAGTTAAATTGTATAAAAAATCGAGAGGTTTCGCATATTTTTACTTCCCCGACACTTTCAGTTTCACCGAAAATGACTTCAATTTAAAATTTTTAAGTAGAGCACCCTATATAGTATATAATTCTTAAATTTTTGAGAGAATTCCAAGTCAGAGTGTAACATTTTAAAAAGTTTTTAAACCTTCTTGAACTTTTAAGAACAGCTTTTAATATTGCAACTAGGTGGCCATATTTAGACGCAAATTAATCTAATTACCCAAGATAATATTAGAAAAATACAATCGCAAGGTTTTGTGACTAATTTAAAATATAAAAATAAAAACAAACACAATAGATCGCAAAGTATAATATAATTTTTTATGTCTGTCCTTAAAATTTATTTAAAATTTTGTATTTCTAATTTTGTTTAATAAAAGAAATTGTTATTTTTTTTGCTATATTATAAAGTAACAGGTATTAAAATAAATAAATTAAGTTGCACAAATTTTTCATAAAAGATGCAAGACATTTAATGAACGCAATAAATGGGTCGATAAAGAAAAGCGTCTCATACAACTATCAATTAAAAAAACAATAATCAAATTAAAAATCCCATGGTAGAAACCCGGTACTTATTAATGTGGGACTTTACCGATATTATTAGATATTTAGGTGATGTAAATATCATGTTTCAGCTGCGTTAAAAACCAGTTGGTTTAAGAAAAATCCTAAAAAAAAACTTAGTTAACGTTCCCTAAAGCATGATTGTTTAGTTGGATCTACACTTAAAATCTTAAAATAATAAAAAAACCTAATGCTTTACTTACTGAAAACCTAGGAATATATAAGAAACCCTGCCAAAAAGGATTTTAGAATCTTTTGAAAAGTTAAAAAAAGGTCAACATTAAAAATCAGGTGCGAATTAAGAAATATAGACAAAGAGTTTTTTAAAAATTAACTAACAAAAGCTCAAAATTATGGTTATTAATAATGAAATAAATGTTTTGTTAAAAATGCATACACTTAATTTGAAAAAAAGTTTTAACATCCAGTGTTTTATTTTAGTCAGATTTTGCATTCTCTCTGTACCTAGTGCAAATTATTTAGTTTTTAATTTTATTTGTGTTTTGAGTGACTATAACAATTATAGTCACTCGCTCACATAGTTACAAAGTTATTATTTATAAATATTAGGTAAAAGTGTAACGGTAGATTTGTGATTATTAGATTTTAGGACTTTTATTTTTTAATAATGCTCGATCAGCTGTAGTCTAATACAAAAGCACAATAATATAAGACACGGTGTTAAAAAGCTTAAGTCAAAAAAGCATTAACACAAAAAGACTGGGAGGATGAAATACTGAAAAAGATAAAATAACCACTGTATATTATAAAATTAAAAATGTTTAACTCGATGTTTTACCACCTTATACAGGGTGGCGCACCACAAACGCCTCGGTCTCTAATATAAAAACGGTATATTTTTTAAAATAATTTTTACAGGTATATGTGGGTATATTGGAAGTATAAGGAATTAAACACGGTGCTCCAAAAAAATATCCATATCAAACATATGTTTTTTAAATAGATCAATCTGTATATTAGTGTGTTTTTGGAATGTGGACATTAAAATAAGGTAAGTTTTATCAGCGATCCCTAAACCAAAAATAAAAGGTTTTTAAGATATTTAGGATTTTTAAATCGCTAACTAAAAACATGGACATTATGAGGATAATTGGTGCGATCCACATAATAATCCACAAGTTTTAAAAAATATGTTTTTGCTTTTGATATAACCTGTTAAATATTTTTTAAATTGACATGCTTCTTTGGTTTATTAAGTTTACAGGTCCACATACGTTATGTTTATCTATAATGGCTTTAACTTCATTGCACGCCACACAAATAAAACTGATTGATTTTTCTTGCATAATACACGATAGGCTACTTTAAGTTGACTTAAATTTAAAAATAACCAATAAATCATTTATTGGGACATTGCGAACAAAACATGTTTAAATTCCAAACTATTGCCTAAAACTAATTGCACTTTAAAATGAGTATCAGGTAGCAAACAATTTATTAGCGTAAAAGTGTACAAACCCTTTAATTAGTACACAAATTCCTTAATTATTAAATGTGTCGCATGTTCGAGTTTATTGCGACATTAACAAAAGGGGAACTGAATAAGTTAGTTTATTTATACTTAAAACAAATAAAAAGTTGGGTTATTTGCTTACAGTATTTTTACTGGCGTTTCTTAAAAATTTTGTAGGAACAAAAGCCAAAAATGACATATTAGAATTAAATATTCAAAAAAAAAATATTCTTTCAAATAAGGCATACGCACAGGTTACTAAATTTGTTTGTTTCGCTTTTTATCTTGGAGCTTCAGAGACTGTTAAATGGGAAAAGACTTCAGTGTGCAAACTTTTAATCACGTTTTCTTTTTTTACAACAAAAATTATATTTACTACATATTTTAACCAAAAAAACGTTTTTTTGAAGAAAAAAATTCAGAAGCTCACGTTATATTACTTAAAAGTGAAAAAGTGTGAATTGAATACTTATAGATAATTATCTTTCCAATGAAAAGGTATAATATCATTTAATGTAAATGTCTTTATTTAGGGTACAACATAAACATACATTTTTATGCACGTTTTTATGCTCAAAATAAACATAAAAAGGATTATGAAAAAACAAAAAAAAAAAAAAAAAAGAAGCGAACAGCTGACTAAAAGGAAAAATAATAGTTTAAGTTTGACAGTACATTTTCATTAAAAACTAGTTTTTAAAGAAATAATGGACACAGCATTTGCTTGGTTAATTTTCTTATTATTTCAATAGGATGTAATAGGATCATTTATATCATTTTAATGAGGGACCTAGCTCAAATATCTACAATGTTCGTCCATATTTTTATCTATATTTTTTAATTTAAAAATGTTTAAAATTTCCTAAAAGTTGTGTTTCTTATTGCTAAATTTTAATAAATTATGTTTAAGGCCATAAATTTATTTATAAAAGACAATTAAATTTTAAAAAGATCGGATTTAATTAAATTATTAGCCTTTTTGTTTACTTTTTACACCAAGCCATAATTTGGTGCTTATAGTTGAACAACATTGTAAAAAAACTCAGATTAAAATTTAACAAATAGCGAGCTTTTTATAAAACCGATATAGTTAATAAATTCAAAAATTAAAGTTAAAATAATATTACATACTTATTTTAAAACTTATTGCATATTTTATTACTTTTCTTAACATTTTATTCAAAAAGACCAGCATAGTTCAAATAGCTAAGTTTCACACTACTTTATCAGACCACTATGTCACGGCATGGTGGTTTATATTAAGTGCAATTTGTCCTCATGAAAGCTTTGACACAAACTAGTTTTTTTTTTTTGCAAAGGGTTCTTTAACCATATAATGTCCTAATTTATAATTTAAACCCCTAATAAGGTAAAAAATATTAAGGAGCGAATAAATTTAAAGCAAAAAGAAAATGAGAATGCGCCTATTTCAGTGTTGTGTATTTTTTTATAATTTAAAAAATTAATTAAAAAGTTCGACAGCTAGTTTGGCTAAATAAAGTTGATATTAAAACACACTAAACAATGTTAATTAATTTTTTTCCGCAAAACGGTTCCCTGTTTTTTATTTCATGACGAAATACTGTAAAATATACCCTATTTTTAAACAAAATTTTTAGTATGCAATAGATCGTTATAAAGACAGTAACGAGAACCAAAAGCCAACAAAGCGTTTAACCAAATATATAGACTGTTAAACAATCTATATATATTGGCTTTAGCGCAGACACATAAAATAAATTACTAGTTCACTAAAAGTGGACACATATATAGCAAAACAAACTAACGACCAAATGATGTGTATATTTATGCAAGCATTGGCGTATTTCAAATAGCCCATTGCGGTGATAAAACAGTTTGGGGTAATTAATTTTCTAGTAGGCTTAGGTTACCTACATTGAACGGCATTCTAAATTATACCTCTATCATATTGTAAACTCCAAAAATAATTTTTCCTTATTATTCGTAATGTTTTAAAAAATATGCCAATAACAGTTTTTATTTGACGTGCACATCCTTGTTGATGGTTGATAAAAAAATAACCATCTACCAACGAAAATAAGGAATTAAGAATAGGTTATTTAGTTGCCTTAATATCACTGTAGCAACACTTTAAAAGTTATAATTAAAATAGTTCTTTTTTATTTTAAATTTAAAAGTCAATGGCTTAATAACTATCATTTATAACCTTACCTTTTCGGACACCGTGTATATCTGTTTTAGTTTTTGCTATCACTATCATTTTGCAGGCAAACTTTTTTTAATAATTGCTGTAATTTTGGATTTTTGTGTGTCGTTCTTGCATAAATACTACTTTATTTTTTACGATCATACTTAAAGACACAAAAATAGTTTAAAATGGTAAAAAAGATTTACCGACCTATGGTGTTTTTTCACAAAATCAAAAGCATTCGTAATGTAACTACCCTAATTCATCTTAACATATCACTAGCTTAACAAAGGTAACCCATTTCCTTATGTACTCTGACTTAATTCGATATTTAGGCGTCTTTAAATCTAAAGCTCAGCTTCTGAAATGCAGCTATTATTATTATGAATTTTTAAATAAAGCTACAAAACAAATATAAAAGAAAAAGAAGTTAGTATTAGTTGTCATTGGTTTTAAGTAAAGAAAATATTTTACCTTTATTTGTATAAAGCTAGGCTTACAAGTTAACATTAACAGAAGGGTGGTGAGAGGCGTTTAGTACCTCAACAATTAAATTTTCTTGGGACAGCAAAGCAAAAATATATATATACATATATATATATATATATATATATATATATATATATATATATATATATATATATATAGTTTTATTATTTAATATTCTTGGGATTAAAGGCCAGATAAAACAAGATTTTCTTTATAAACTACTATTTTAATTTTAAGACACTTATTTTAAAATTGAGTTAACAAACGTTTAAAAAAGAGCAAAAATTTAAAAATGTACCAACATTTCCTCGAAAATAGAAACATGGAAACTACCAACAACTTATCCAAAAACGATCGGCTTTCAATAATTCTTTTAAAATAATTTAAATTATTTATAGTTTTAATTTCCCTAATTTTCTTTTTTTTCAATTTTGGTGCAGTCTAGGATAAACATGGTAAAAGGTTTATTAAAGACATATTGTATAAGAAAAAGCAATATAACGAGAAAGGTTCGGAAACAGTGATTGGCCAATTTACCGTAAAGAGTATATGAATGGAAAAAATAATATTTTGTATTTATTTAGTGGGCAAGTTGTTTTAAAGATACATTTATAATATAATGTCCTATACGTTAAGTTAACTTTTGGTTTCTGAAGCATAGCAGACCGTAAGCCAGATGCAAAATTTTGCCAGTTATTTACTTTCAGTCCATAACTCGTAAAATGCTTTTAGAGGGTTGAGCGTCAACTGCGTCTCCGATGGTAGAATTGTACAGGTTGGTCCAGAGAAAAATCAATATTAAACTTTTTTTAAATGAAATACCCTGTATATTAGTATATTTTTTAGTTGTAGGAGTAAAAATATTGTACGTTTAATCAGCGATCCCTATAACAAATCTGAAAGGTTTTTAAGATATTTGGGATCTTGGAAAAAATCATGACAAAAACAAAATTTTAATATATCCTACCTTACTTTCGCTAAATTTTTATATTACATTAGATTGCTAGAAAATTAGGTGTACAATCACCTACATTTTAATTTTTTAATTTAAATTATACAGGTTGTCCAGTAACTAATATTTACTATTATAATAATTTCTGGACACCCTGTATAATTGTTAGTTCCGGGTATTTTATTTTTGTCATGAATTTTTCAAAAATTTCAAACATCTTAAAAATTTAACAATTTTGGAATAGATATCGCTTATAAAATCCACCTCATTTTAATTTCTAAAATACAAAACTAAAATAATATACAGAGTGTTCTATTTAAAAAACACAAGTTTATTGTGAATCTTTTCTTTGGAGCATCCTGTATATTTTCACCATCGGCGTCGCAGCTGATGCTTAAAACAATTTATGTACAACCTCTTTAAAGCATTTTACGAGTTATAAACTAAAAGGAAATTGGTCACGAAAATCAGTCGCCGGCTCACGGACCATAGCTTTTTCACTACTTTTAGTACCGCGTCGCCTTAATTAAATCAACAACCAAGTTAAAAATTTAACCAGTTTAGTTTAAGGAAGATGCTGAAAAACTAAAGTTCTTTATAAAAATAAAAACTTTATTCACGAGTTTAAGCTTTTAAAATATCATATAAAAGTAAAAATAGAATTCTTAGCAACTGACAGCCGGAAACAAAAAATAAACCAATTATATTTAAGCCAAACCGCTGATACGTAAAATCTGAGAAAATGAATTGGTTTAGAAAAGATAATACCTAAATCTGTTAATGTTACATTCAAAACTAAAATATTAGGCCTGTTCGCATAGAAATCACAAACCAGTTAGTTAGCCCAATTTTTATATTTAGGGAAGGGTTATAAATTAGTTTTTATTAAATTTTGTATAAATATACAATTAAAAAGCCATTTTAAATAAAAATTTATGCTTACAAGAAAATGTTTTAAAATAAAAAAATAGGCTTTTTTTTATTATATAAAACAAATAAATACCTTTACAGGTATTAACACATATTTAAAGTTAAAAAATCTGCAGTATGTCTACGGATCGACTTTACTAGGACCAAGGAAATAAAAATTTCGATTCTTAAAAAAATAAATTAAGAAATGTTTTTCGTCTTGTACAAAACGGTTTAATTTGAGTTTATTGAGTAATTGAATTTAGAGAAAAAGTATATTCAAGTTTATTGAAGAGCATGCATGCGTCCTTGGTAAAAACTTTAGATTTTTCGGTTAACCCGTTTGCTAGTTCAATGTTAATATATTTTTAAAAATTGTTACATTATTATCGCCTAATATTTATGAACAACAATAAAAATACCAGTTAGCGTGACATAACAATGTCATTTTAAAATTAAGTGCTTTATTATTATCAAAAAATCGTAGAGCGAAAAGATTAACCATGAGTTATACTACTGAAGAAAAATTATTGATGATTAAATGGTACTACCAAGGAAATAGTTACCAAAAGGTGTCAGACATGTTCGGCCCCAAAAACTATCTTATATACAGGGTGTTTCCTAATTGTGGCTAATATTATTCACAAAAAATGTACGCCACTGGCTTTTCTTGCAACTTTTACTATGTACTTAAAAATACAACTTTTTGTTTCCTAATATTTTAACCTGACTTGCCAAGTTTTCCAGAAAAAAAAATCCACTAAACTGCATATTCCTGGAGCGTACAAGAAACATTTTCTTTTGTGTTTAAAATTAAGTGTAATGTATAACTTCTTTTTAGGAATTATGTAATAACAATAACAATTACCCAATTAAAAGACGTTTATATCTAGTTAAACCAATTTTACAAAAAAGTGTTTTAAGTTTTTTGAAAAGTTTAAGTATCTTAAGAACTAATGTTAATACTTTCCTTTTTTAAAGTAGCTTAGAAGTACGCCTTTAAATTTTCTTGCCGCAATTAGGAAACACCCTATATAAAATTTCACATAAAAAGAAAGTATCATATTTTCTTTTCTTGTTTTACACCTTTTTTACTTAATTTATCTAGGGTTATTATTCGATTAGTTTTATATTATAATATGTAAAATTTAACATCTTATAAACCATTTTTATTTTACCTGTTTTAAAAATAAGGAAAGTTTTGTCCTGGCCAGTATCACATTTTTGTAGTTTTTGGAGATTTTGTACAAAACAAAAGAAAACAAATTTTTAACGTTAATCTTATATTTTTTAAAAACAAAAGCAGTTGCTATACACGATTTTTTAACGTTTAAATTTTTTGGTCCATTTGTCCCATATTAAAGTCCATCCGTGGACATACTGTATAATCTATTAAAAAAAAACAATATTCTTAATACAAAGTAAATAAAACTATTTGTCTTAAAATCCTTTAAAACTATACTGGACCTACAGCATTAATTATCTAATATAACTAAACTATTTTAATACAATTTTAGGTTAAAACTTTTTATTTTAAAATACAACAATATTAAAATAAAAAAAAATTCGAATAATTTCTTAAGAATGTTAAAAATAAAAAATATGGCGCTGTTTTCTCCCCACTTACTTATTCCCTTTTAAATCATAACGAGAAATCACAGATTTTCATGGTTTGTTACCTTTTTCAACTTTCGAATTTAATGAAATTCGTTTGCCAGAGTTCTATAGAATGCTTAATAGAAAGCCTTCAGTTAAAACTTTTTAGACCTTAAAGAACTTTATCAAAAAGTTTTATAGCCGATTTTAGATATAATACCTACTTTAGTTAAAAAAGCAGTTAGTCCTAACATTTGTATGACAAAGCATAACTTTTAAAGTTATGAAAGACACAAAGTAGGTAAATTTTTATCATAAAAACAAATTATTAATTTGAATAGGTGTCGAAACCAACTCGTCGATCATAACAAATTAAAAGCATAGTAAATATTCGTGGTGTGATGTATGTTGTTCGTGTCGTCGTTAGACGAAAGGCAAAAGCAGAGGACTGGGGCAGCCCCTGATCTCGTTCTGCTCAAATCAGCGCACTCGTTGCTCGAATGGTAGGGGGATAAAACGCACACATTTTCTAATGACCGCGGTGTGGTTTCCATACAGGTATGATATGCAATGTCTGCTACCTGTACTCCAAAGAATATTACATGAAGAGCAGTACAAATCGTACCAATTTACATAATTTATTTACTATTTATTAAATTATATAGGATAAGAGCTTTTCAAATATATATAACACCTTATAGTTATTTTTTTGGTTTTAGGCCCTAAAATTATGTATTGAATTTTGCATAGTGGACCATGATAAGACTAAATCAAAAAATGAAGTTAACCCTAAGTTACATTCAACAGCAATCTAGCTTTAATTTTTATTTTATATTATGGCCCCGCCCAGCACCCCCTTTACTCCTCGGTTCCGTTTTTCCGTTAACTTATTAATTAATTAAAAACTTTTTTTTTTTGGATCAACGCCACTCTGTTTATACTTAAAGCTATAATACTTAAGTGTCTACTTACTTACTTAAATGTTCTTTATTGACATAAGCAAAAAAAATTACATTATATCAAATGACCATTGACCGAGGTCCTTCAGCCTAAGATTATTAACAGTTTAATATAGGTATATATGTACGGGAAA
Source organism: Listronotus bonariensis (assembly GCA_014170235.1). Lineage (NCBI taxonomy): Eukaryota > Metazoa > Arthropoda > Insecta > Coleoptera > Curculionidae > Listronotus > Listronotus bonariensis. The sequence goes on from JACEGR010003663.1 coordinate 67,838, forward strand.
TAAAAGTGAATTTAAACAATTTATATAATCAAAAAAAAAAATCCACTATGCATTTTTATAACTAGATGTTTGGTGTCAAATTAATTGTTCCAATTCTTCATATATTGTTTGTAAAGGATGTTTATGCGTTTGTTGTCTTTTTTCTTCTTCTATTTGTTTAAGGCAAAAATCTTGAATTATATCTAGATTGTACTGTTTTGATATACAATTTGTAGTTAGATAATCTTAAACGTTGCAAGATTGGCTGTATTTTGGTCCTGTCATAGAGAAGTATATTTGGTGGGTTATGTAATATATTTCTCGGATGTCTTATTCTTGTAATTGCTCTTAGGGATGTTGTTTCTGCTACTTCTATATATTTTCTGGCATTATTATGTAAGTTAAGCATAACTGGGTGTCCATATTCCAAAAGTGGTCTACAGATTGATATATATATATATATATGATGGTTGCTGTGTTTATATTTATTCCATGGCCTCTGTAGGTTAGCCTTTTAAAGTGTTTTGCTCTTGATATAATCTTTTCCTTAAAACTTTTTACGTGTTTATTAAAATTGAGTTTATGGTCATTCTTATCGATTATTACAGTAGGAGAGTTCTCTTTAATTTGATGGTGAAATATTATAAATTGCGATTTGTTTGGATTTGGTTTAAGTCTCCATTTTTGAAAGAAAAAATACCGTTGTTTTATTCATCAAATTTTGAAGTACTTGAACAGTTTTTTAATGGACAATTAAGGCAGTGTCATCAGCAAATTGGAGTATATACGATGTTGGACTGATTTCTTCCTTGTTTATCTTATCATAATTGTATATATCATGACAGTAGATATTGTAGAGCAATGGTGAAAGGGGAGAACCCTGCGAAACACCCTGTTTAGTTAAGATTTTTGACAACATAACATTACCAATTTTAATTTGTATTGTCCGCTTTTCTAGATAATCTTTAAGGAGGAAAATTAAATGGTCGTCACATTTTAACTGCTTGAGTTTAAACAGTAGCCCCTTATGCCAAACACTATTAAATGCTTTGTTGATATCCAAAAATAATGCAGCGGTATGTTTTTTTTGTAGGCGTGTAGATTGTACATTTAAAGACAAAACAGTTAAAAGGAGACTTGTTGAAGACTGGTCTGTGAATCCAAATTGGTACTTTGAGATTAAGTGTCTAAAATAAGCAAGTATTTAAAATTTTTAGAACAATATTTGATTTTGATTTGCCAATTTCTCTACGACCCTCAATTTTCCGCTTTATTATAAGTTCAAGAATCTTGTATCGGTCTTCTCTAACAATGCACTAGGTATAATATCTTTCAGATTTTTATGGCCCTAAATAATTCTCGAACGGAATTTGCTTACTTGCACTTGCACTGCTTCGTTGGTTTGCATAGCTGTCCATGGTATTCAAAGCATTCTTCTCAAACCACATTTCGAATACTTCTAGGCGATTAATCGTTTTAACTTTCAGGTCTAAGCTTCATTCAACAATATAGACCAGATATAATATTTAGTCATTCTTTGGAGCAGCTTTAGGTTTAGATTGTCGTTAGAAAATAATTACTTTATTCGTAGAAAAGTTGTGCCAGCTGTTTAAATTCGACTTTTAATTTCTTTATTTGGGTCCAGTTGTTTTGTGATGTAGCATCCCAAATACTTGAATTAAGTAACCCTTTCAATGTTTTCTTGGTATATGTATAGGGAAGCATGGAGTGCGGTAGGCGGCTGTTGATCATATTTTTTTGATTTAGCGGCATTTATTTTTAAACCCAATTTTTGTCTTCTTGTGTTTACACAATTTAACAACTCTTGAAGGTTTTGGAAACACAAGATGGCCGTATTGTCAGCATAACGAATAGTGTAAAATAGTTTTCCGCTGATTTTCACTCGAAGTTCCTAATCCTTTAAAGCCCGTTTAAAAACTTTTTTCGAGTAGATGTTTAATAATAGCTGTAATAAAATACATTCCTGTCTGATACCTCGTTAGATGTTACATTCGTCTACTGCTTTCTGCAAGCATTTTTGTAATTAATGAAAGCTACATTTTTGGAAAAGTTTGTTTAAAGCAAAAAGTGCTTCCCGGGTGCCAACAGCAATTCTAAAGCCACACTAAGTTTCAACTAGGTCTCTTTTGCATCGATCTCTTTTTTTCCCTGTGCTATACGCAGAAAAACTTTTAAAGTATGACGCATCAGACCAATTAGTCTGTATTCGTCACATCTTCTTGCCCTTCATTTCTTTAAAAGTGCTGTAAAAATAGACCACTCTTGGGGAATTTCACCAATGGTACACACATCAATAAAAAACTGAACTGTTTAATATGGTCTCTGTGGATCTCTGGTCCAGTTGCTTTCTTGGTTTTAGCTGATTTAATGGCATTAAGAACTTTAGATTTTAGAATTTCTACTTCTTTATCTTGGTTAACATTGTTTTGTATGGTTAGCCTGCGGTCTTTAACAATTTAGTGACATATTTACTTCACTTTTCGAGAATTTCTAATTTATTAATAATAGTTTTTTCCTTATAATTTATTAAAATATGAGTTTATTTTTTCTTTTCTTAAAGCCAGCAACAACAAAATATATACAGCTTATAATATTTTATGTTTTAATTTAAAATAGCGGCATGTTTTTAATATACAAAAGCCTTCTAAGGTACGCGCATCTACGACGTCATTGGACGGACGGTACGGATCGGAAAAAACGGTTTTAGTGAAATTAAATTACACCCACGCACATGCAAGTCTTGAGTAAGTTGGTGAATCTATAAAGTCAGCGCTTTTTCACCGAGGCTGGAAACCCCTGGTTTAAAACTTTAAGATAGAAATCAGCTTAATTACTTGTAAAATAACATAATTTTTAATTTATATCACACATATCGAACAGCATCGGCCATCCAGTAGCTATTTTTTATTTAGATTTTTTCCGGTGTCCGGTGCCTACCGTCTACAGATACGTAAGCTGCTTTATTTAATTTCAATAGGACTATTTTTTCCGATCCGTACAGTCCGTCCGATGCCGACGTATGTGTGAGTACCTTTAAAGTTACTTTTATAAGAGCTTTAGCTGCCGGGTGGATAGGAATCAAATGTAGTTAATAAAAAAAGAAAATTTAAATATTAGCCCGATTACTTGCGTATCGAGTTTTAAATTGAATTCTATTTTTTGATTTCCACGTCATTTTGCTAACAAAGCGGTTTTTACATAATTAGTGAAACAACACGCTTAATAAAACTGCCAAAATTGCTAAATTAAAAAAAAGGTGTATGCTGTTTAATTTTTATTTATTTTTTCCCAAACAATTATTTTTTTATAAAAGGGTTATAGCTACGTCCACATAAAATATTAGAAAAAACAAAAATTTTTACCATTTTGCGTAAAATTTTGCACGAAATATATAATGCTTTCTTTCATTACCAACTTTTTCAATCCGAAACAGAATATACAAGGTATTCAAGATGAGGAGGGCCAGTATCGGTATCTTGAAAATGGTAAAATATACAAAACCTGTTAAATAAGAATAAACTTAAGGTTTTATGTGCCACTTTCGAAAAAAAAATTTATTGCACTTTTTATTGTACCTTTGTACCTACCTTTTGTTCTTTATTCAATAGGGGAATTTTATTGTAAATGCCACTTTTGCTTTTGTGGGACCATCATTAACTTAATTTTTTTAAGTACGGTCATGGTACTCTAATATATAAATTAGAATTCTAAATTTACTACAAATTAAATGATTTACCATACATTAAGATTTAATCCTAATACGAACCTGTATTTTTATAAATTAAATAACATTATTAAACTTTTCATTTTAAATTAACACATTACTTTATTAAATTGCACAGAGCCTAACCAAGCCATTACTAAGTTTGATTTTTTAATTACTCTGGTAAAATTTTATTATTAAAATTAAAAGGCTTATTTTATTTTAAATTCAACAATGGATTACATATTTTTGTTTAACCGCAATGCAAACCTTTATTTTCCAGAATTTGGTATAAACCGTAAGGGCCAAAATTTAAATTAGTAAATACCGCATACTTTACCAAAACCCTTACCACCATTAACTTGCATTTTTAAATACCGATCCTAAATTTAAATATCAGAATTTTAATGCCATTTATGCAATTTATTTTAAAACTTGATTTCTAATAAAACCAGGAAAGGAACAAAACAAATTTTTTATTTTAAGATTTTTCGGGAATTCACCGGAAATATTAGGAATTTTAAAACTTTTAAAACATCGTAATATTGGGCACCTAAAACCCTTAACTTTATTCTCATTTAACCGACTTCGTATCCTTTACCATTTTCAATATGCTCATACGCCTCTTTGACACGTTGATTTATGAGCTAATAAACTTTTAGGGAAAAACCAAAAATTATATATTTTTTTTTATAATAAACCAAAGGTAATACATTTTATTCTTGACAAAATAATTTATTTTAAAGTTATAATTAAATAAAGTATATAATATTCCCACCTATTTTTCTTCCAATTGGGTTAGAAAAAATCAAACATTAGGTTTGCGATGTCGGTAAGTTAGATTTTGCTAAGTGTGTCAAACGTGGCACACAGAACTTTATCTTTCCTTTATTATTACTTATTTGAATCTTTTTTAAAACATTAAGTATAAAGAAATAATATAATATGGACGAGCAATAAAGGCTACTCATTTATTACGAGTATGACTTAGCTATAAGTCATACGAGAGGCAATGCGTATTCCGTGCGAGTTTCATACCACTACTTTTTCTACGACATCACTGAAAAACATTTTAAAACAACTTTTTTGTGGATTTATAATAATATCTACAAACAATAAATTTAATGTTTTCAACTTGTAACAGTATATTTTTCAGCTATGGCATACGCGATATTATGGCTTAATCGAATATGATTGAGTTTATAATAACTTGATTATGAGTACCTATTTTTTTTCATTCTAAACATTTTTAAATAAAACCATAAATTGGACCCCGGTCAAAAAGTCATATTTGGAAAACAAAGTTATCAAAAAACATTATTGTAATTATACACATTCAAAGCACCTTATGACGGCCATGGGTAATGACGCTGGCTAAAAAGCCATATTACCTGTTAAAATTTACATTAATATTGTATGCATTTTTTAGCAGTCGTAGAAAAATATCGTTATACATATTATACAGGGTGAGTTTTTTTAATGTTTATTAAATGGATCCCAAAAACCGGTGCAGCTACAGAGATGGCTAAAGGGAGAAATAATTGCATTTTTAGAGCTTAGTTTAAATCACTTTATGTTTTTTCCTAAAATATCGTGACTTACTAGATATTTAAGAAAATCCCTGTTTTTTAGAACTTTTTTTTCTGTAACTCAGGTAATATTTGGACGAAAAAAAACTAAAAATAGAACAAATATTTTCCTAATAGAAAATTGTTCTTTGATAATAAAGTTTTTAACGGAAACCATAGTTGGCTATGCCATATTTAAAAAGGCTTTTTAAAAATCTTTTAACGATGTACACTTAAATTAACTTAAAATAGCGTAGTTTTGGGCATAATAATTTTTAAATTTGTTTGTTTTTCCAGTTGGTCGCAAAGAAGTAAACTGGTATTGTTAAAAACTTCATTTCTTTTTTTTACCTCCTTTCCAATGAATATTTTAACTCTTATATAATTATGATAATAACGTATAGGCGTTAAGTTCATAAGGCAACAAATTTGGTATTAAAAGATATAGCAATCCACTAATATTGCCTATTTATTGGCAAAATAGAATTTTTAATAATTTTTGAATATTTGGGTTAATTTTTATTTTTACTTAATTTAATTTAATGCAATGTTTTAATTATTACAGTAGTAAACTAAGTAGTTAAATTGATTTTTACTTGGTGCAACTGTCTCGTTAAATGCTTTTAAAAAATTTAAAAAATTAAAAAGATTCCGTCAAAGTTATCTAAGCAGTGAAACATGCAGTTTTGCATTTTACAGCACCTTTTAGACTAGGCGGTAGTGCTACCAGGAACGTTATTTTTAAAATAACTCCTACCTAGAATAAAAAAACACAAAACACCATTAGATCTCATTTAACAAAAACAAAACCATACAACTTAAATGAAAATACAAAAATGTCATTTATAAAATACCTTGCGAATGCGATAAGTTTTATATAGGTGAAACTTGTAGACCATTAGCTAAACGCATAAAAAAAAGAACACAGATCATACATTAAAAACCCAGAATTTCATAAATCAAAAATCTGCCAACACGCATTTGATAACAATCATAGAATAAACTGGAATGCTTCCAGTATTTTAGCAAAGGAAACTTGTTCTAAAAAACGCAAAATCAAAGAAAGTGCGTATATATTATTAAATAAAGATAATTGTGTAGCATCAATTTCAGTTAATTTAAATAACACTTGCTTGCCTTTGCTCGATACTGAAGTATCTTCAGGAAAACTAAAAATCAACTAACTTATTACCTTTTTTGTCTTACAAATAATAAATACACCGGTTACTTATGTCACTCATGACACATATGTCAAACTATTTTCAGTTTGAGATATAAAAATAATCTAAATTTTAATCATTTTTAATTTAAATATTAGTTAATATTTTATTTTTATTTTTTAACTTAATTTTTTAATCTTGACAACGGTGGCAGACTTGCCACCGAAACGTCGTTTTTAATTAGAATTTTTTGGGTTTTTTTGGGGGTTTTTCTTTTATTTTGTTTCAGGCGATCGGCCAGTTCATAGGGGTCAATAGGACTGAACAGGGTCAGCCCGTATACCCCGGGACCAGGACCGAAGCGGTCCCATTCTTTCCAGGCGTGTACTCAACAAGAAGACCATCCAATAAATGAATCCGCCTAACCAATATAGAGCATATCTCCACTACACAGAGGCTTTGTCATTACCATCTGTGAGGTGACAAGCTAATAAAAACCCGCTTGAGGAAACCGAGATTCAAACCCGCGTCGCTGCGGTGAAAGGCTGGTACGTTAGCCTCTGCACCAAGCTCGCAACATATTAATAATCATATGTTTCAAATTTATCAAAAGCCTTTATAAAATTAAAATGACTAAGCCACATTAATGCATAATAATGCTTTAAAATATGTAATAATTTCACTATTCCGGTTGGTACAAATATTGTTTAATTAATTATTTAAAAAACAGCAATAACAGTGAAAAATTTACCCCTGTAGTTCTAAAATTACTAAATATTTTGGGAAAGTAAAATGTATTTGGTTAATTATTTATTAGGTTTTAAACTATTTTTATCTTTCAAATACTTAAGCAAATTAATATTATGTTTAAAACGATGTTATTTAAATAAAGTAAAACATTTAATATTGAAGTATTGTGGTAATTACTAATATTTTTATAAGAAAGTGAAGAGAGATATCCACGACTTAAGGTCTGGCCCCACATAATCGCATCGAGCTCGGATTTACGGTGATAGAAGAAAATGGGCTTATTTAATTTGAAAAAAATCAAATACCTTTTTATGCCCTTAAAAATATTAAAAGCATTTTTGTCAAGCTAAGTCTATTCTTTTATGTATGTATATTTCTTTTTTTAAATAAAACAGATTTTCCTACCTATCTCTGTTCTTTTTATCCAAACTTTGTGTGTAGCATAGGTTAAGTCCGGGCACACATAACGGCACCGATGTTCCACAGGATTTGCATCGTAGCTACGACCGTGGCTCGTACGGTCTGAAACATACCCAGTGCCCAGCCAAAAAAATGATACGTTGATCGGATATCGCCGATGTTTCCCGAACCAAGCTTTAAGTTTACCGGGCGTAACCTTTAATTTTAGTTTATTAAGCAAAAAATTAAAAGTTAGCATCTAAAAATTAGTTGTTGTAAACAAACAATACAATAAAAAGTTATTTTATAAGTATGAAAACATGTAAAATAAATTTTATTGATTGTTACATCTTGTGAACGTTATTTAAGTAAAACTTATGAAATCATTGTTATTTTTTGTTTAATTAAGTTATTTTTTGATTACCATTTTAGGAAATTAAATTAACTTTAAACATTAAAACTTCTGGTTAGCCGACGCCGTGTGACGTATGACCGTAGGTCGGTGATGTTTGTTTTCTTGTTAAAATGCGGTAAGGGGTATGTGGTTGGGCACGGAGTGGTGATATTAAGCCTACGGTATTTGATTACAACGATACATGTTAAAACGGAAAAACCGTCGTGTTAAGGTGCGGTTATGTGTGGCCAAACCATAAATATGTGTTACTTTAGTTGTGGGGGTTTATTTTACGATTAGGTATAATTTAAAGCGTAGGATAATTGACTTATATTACAGCTTGATTAAATAAAAAAGTGTAGCCAGATCGTCATACGGTAAATTTTAAATAAAAGAGTCAATCGGCATACCTCGGTTACTTGTAAACCTATTAAAAAAAACCTAAAACAAATTATTATTTATCTTTAGGAGGACATCTTTAAACCCTCTTAACTGTTTTTTATAAGACTAATGCCATTAACCATTACCACAACTAAACCGGATGGTGCTGTTAGATTCTACTACCAACTGGTTAGGTATAAAGTAATTTACAAAGTTATTGTTAAGAAAAAAACTATTATAACAACAACAATAACAACTTTTCAAAAAAACTGCAACAGGTAAATTATTAAAATGAAATCCTGCAAAATTTAGTTGTGTAACTTGGACCCTTTTTATTAAAAACTGACAATATTTTACAGTATTTAATCTTATAATAGCAGCGTGCTAAGCCATTGTTAAATATCTGAAGTAATTCTCCTTATTCTTAATAAAATATTATTTTGTTTAAACCTTTTTAAAACCAAACTGTTTAAGGCAGTTAAATTCCTATTTCTTTGATCTTTACAATTAAATTTCTTGTCAAAAACAAATTCTCATGATTCCTTTATGTTAGAGAGGCTCTATTTTAATTGCTCTTTACTTATCTTGTACATTTTCGGTCCTTTTCTGGTTTACAAATAATAAACAAAAGAGAAGGAAACTTTGTTATAAAAAATATTAATATGGTGATGTTAGAAAGAGTTACTTATATTTAATATAGCAAATATGTTCTTTCATTGCTTATGGAAAATGTTTTACAAAGACAAAAACAATTCAATGATACTTTTAGTTCTACGGTATTTATTTTTATCTTTGGACAAACCACGAGGGCTAAAAGCCTAAATACTAACGTACCGTGGCTGTCTTAAGCGAGGTAAGAAGGAGTTTGTTAACACAGGACTTAAATACTTGAAAAATTCTAAAAACTCTAGGGATAAAAGAACGAACAAAGTGGGAAGTTCGGGGCTTGTCCAGTTGGACCGTATAGGGATGCATACGCGCGGAACCACAAGTTTTTCTGTTGGGAACCGTGAATGGAGGAATTATACTGGACAATTTGATGTAGGGATGGCAACAATATACCGATTATTTTCAAATATCAATATATCGATATATAGATATCTAATATTTTTAATATTTGTGGGAACTGAGACAAAATAAAAACAGCTATTTTTTACTTAAAGTTTTAAAGCTGTCCAAAACTTTATAAAGTAAAATAAAAAAACTAAAGAATAAGGTAATTTTTACTATTATGCCGTATTTATTTACCCACTACCTGTTAAGAAAAAAAATTCATATAAGATAGTTTATTGATATTCTTTTTTCTCTTAAATACAAAATATATTTCTTTTCGATATACCGAATAATCGATATTAGCCAAAACGATATTTATTAGTATCGATATATGGATGTTTTTTTTTTTTTAATTTGACATCCCTAGTTTGATTTCTACCGCTTGCGTAATGTGTGTTTGCGCTTGTTTTTAATGTTAACTAAAAATATATTTAGTTTCCAATAACACTACTTGCTTGAATTTCCATTGTCTTTATTTGATAACTGATACACGACGTTTCCGATGGGATCCATCTTCAACCATTTTTACCCACTCTTTAGAAACTACTATTTATATTCTATGCGTTTTTCACCAAAGCTTTACCGAATTTTTTACGAACAACGAATGTCAGACATTTTGTTGTATAATATTTATTACCCTCTTTTTATTTTCTTCTTTTTAGTGATCTGATCTGATCAGTCAATTTAGAAGGTTTATAGTCAATTTGTGAAGAAAAGGTTACGCGTGTAGAACACAAACAGGTAGATATTATACACCTAATGCCGGCATGTTATATTGTCAGCGTTTGACCAAATGTGACGATAACTGTTTATCATACAACACAATCTTTTAAGATGACTGAACGGAGTATACATCGTTGTTACAATCAAGTTCTGCAACATCTTCTTATTTTTTTAACCTCCTTTTGCATAGCGCATATTGCTGGCAAGACGCATATATTTTAGTAGTTGTGTGAAAACTGCAATTGTATAATTTCCACACATGTTAATAAAATCGTTTGCAAATCTTAACAGCTCAACAGAATATAACACAACTTTTAGAATTATAGTTTACAAGTTTATTTTAATTGGATTTTAACACAATTAATCGTAACCTAAATTACGAAACACTAATTAATGTTGGTTTCGTATTAATTGCTAGAGAAAGTAGCCCAATACCAGGTATTTTGTTAGAAATAGGTGCTCTTAGATTTTACTATTAAAAATTTATTTAGCTGATAATCTAAATAATTATTATTTGTAGTTTTATTATACAAATAGCTATTAGAGTCAATTTATTTTTTTATAATTTAAGATAAAAAAATAAAGAAGGGTATTTTTCTAAAATTAAGAAAAATTTGCTAAAAATCGGGTAATACTGGTTTTAAATACCGGGTACATTCATAAAAATAGGTTAAAAATAATTGCAAAGAACTCTATGTTATTTTTTTCGAATTTGTAATCACTAAGCACAAAGCAAACTAGAAATTAAAAAGTAGTCATAGAAGAAAATATTCTTTTTTGAAGTTACCCCAAACTAGGAAAGCGTCAAGCAACATGCTTAGTTTTAACCAGTAAACATAACATCGCAATTAAAAGTTTTCTACTTCTGCACAATCTTTGTGACACCAATGGTAACACTGCATAAAATAAATCCGTTTTGGAACCAGCGGCATTTTCAGAAAAAAAAAAATTGGAGCACGGGAACCATTGATTAGAAAACCTAACCCGTAGAATTTTCAAATGATCAAAATTTAAATATTGAAACAATGACAGCGATTTTTGAATACTTACATGATCGACATAAACTTATTAAAACTTCATGTACCTAACAATTTATTAAAATTTAACTGCCTTTTACTAAAAACACAAATTTGTAACGAACTCTTTAACACTGGGCCGTATAATTTAATACATAATACATGTAGTCAATCAAATTTTACTTCACCAGGCCCTGAGAGGTTTTTACAGGTTTTATTTGGTATTAACATGCCGATCTCATTGCGTCTACTATGGAGTGAAATAGCTGGCAGAAATTAAACTAATAATTCACTCCAATACACATTTTTAAATAAAACAACCAACAGTAACATCAGTGCCCCCGGACTTACTCTTCAAAATTTTTTTGCACATGTGGCTCCTCGTAATCTCTCAGAAATATGAGTTTGGTTTGCAAACTTCGTTAATTAAACCAGTTTTGGGTGAACATTCCCCATTAAAATCGTTATAATAACGGTTTTATAATAATAAGTTTCAAAACGTTGATATCTTTTGCTGTTCCACTGGGCACATTTAAAAAGGAGAATCAGGCAAATTAATCTTTAATAATTATAGTTTTCCTTGTTGTTTTACATTTTAATAGTAACAATATAATTAAATATACTAAGTAAATAAAATATCTGTACACTTTTATATTGTTTTTTGTGGATGGTGTGATGTTGGGCCTGAGGCCTGTTTGCGTTCTATTTGGCCATAAATAAATAAATAAATAGTTTTTTTACTATAGTTAAAGATGCAGTAATGACGATAGTAATTTTTATTGAAAGTGAGATTTGTGCATTAAAATTATTTATTTTACTTTGGAGGAAAGCCGCCTAATATCGGGTTTAGGTTCTTTATTTCGGACAGTGCCTTATTATTAGTCAAATTTCTGCTGCTTTCTACTGCATTGTAGTCCGCAATATACCGGCACTAATACCAAATGAAAGCTATAAAACTCTCTGAGCTTAAGTGAAGTAAATTGTTTAAAGGTTTGTTTATAAAAGCTGTATGCTTTTTGGTAAAAGGTAAGGTAAATTTTGGCCCCAATTTAAGGTACTTTATAAGTTTTATTGGGGCTTATGGCGATCATAAAAGCATTTTAAAATTGTTGCCATTGTTTAAATATTTAAATTCTGATTTACTAAAAGAAATTTTGCAGGAGTTGGGTTTCTACTATCCGATCTTGTGCTTTACATTTTTTCTAAAAATGTCGTCCTGTATCTTAATGGATTAGATTTATGCATGGTCAAGAAGAAAACTTTTATTTTTAGAGTTACAGGCAAGTTTTAAATTGGATTGATAGATACAGCGCATTAAGCGGAAATTCATCAAAGCTTTTAAAACTACCAGTGAAAAACCCAATGGATTTTATTAAAGCGTTTTAAAACTACAGTGAAAGAAACCCAATGGATTTTAATAAGCGTTTTTTCTAAAGGGCACTTTCATTTAATTGGTCGCATTGAATCCATCGAACTTTTAAGACAGATGGGGCCGATTGACATTAGGACTAAAGTAAAGAAGTTGGGGTTTGGCCTGTACTTTAAAATTTTAAACTAACTAAAAAGTTAGGTTTTAAAGAAAATATTTAGTTTTGTTACTATTACAGCGAGAATAAACCACTTTTTTAAAAAGCGACACCAGTAATAAAAATATAAAAATTAATAAAAAAAAACACTTTACAATCAGCTGAGGTTTTGACGGCTGCAAAACAAAGATCAAACCTTTTTTAAAAAATTTATTCCATCAATCTATCGGAATAAGTTGTGTGGTCTTTTGACATTCAGCGCATAAATTCAGCGTACTTTTATCGATGAAACTAAAAACTTGCCCCATGTTTAGATGGTTAAATTAAGCCAATTGTATATTGCTTTCCTAGTTTAGTTTAACTACAAAAAATTCTGTTTGTTTTATGGCTACTTTAATATTTCTAGTTTGCCATTTTTTTCATGCAAAGCAATTTTAGCAAAATAAAATTGCACTTTGGCAAATATTTATACATATTACTTTTTAATTAATAAAAAACTTTTTAACTTATTTTCAAATTATACAGAGATCTTTTAAGTGACTCGAATAGCTATTTGTATATCAAAACTATAAATAATATGTAATTAGATTATTAACTAAATTCATTTTAGTAGTAAAATCTAAAGTTTTGGGAGCGATTTGAAAAAAGTACCCGGTATTTGGCTACCAAAATAGGCAACAGCGAAATTGGTGAAAATGGCGAAGTCGCCCATCCGAGAGCTTAGGTTGCCAAATCTCATTGCGCGGGAAATTTAAATTATGAAATTTTTAATTTAAAATAAAAATTATTCATTAAAAAAATTAATATTTTAAAAATACTTTAATAAAAGCCTTAAAATATATAAAGATTTAGGATTCCTATGCAAAAACAACCACTATTTGTAATTTTTTAAACCAAATTAGTAATTCCCGCCATTGCGTGTCCGCCACGTGTGCGCATTACTCTATTTTAATGGTTGCTCTGTTTGGCTTGTTTATCTGGTACACTAATTGCTATTTTCTTTAATAAAACTGAAGTTTTTGGATATATTCGTGCTAAATTTTAGTAAGTATTATATTATGTACATGTATTTATTAACTTCAAAGATTTAAACAGTTTTAATTACAAAATTTTGATGGATAAGGTATTCTAACCACATTTTAACTTTTTAGGGCCAGAAATCTTGGTACTATCGATCTGTGGTGGCAGGTTTGTTTTAAAATGCTTTACATTTCATAAAACATCAATGTTTTTGTCAACTTGATCAAAAAAATAAAGGCTTTATCTTTATCGTACTCAGTATTGATCTGGTAAGTTTTTTAACCATGTTCGAATTATTGTTTCAAATGATCCGCACACTGCAGGTATTTCTGTCTACAAATAATACTTTAATATGGTTTTTAAATGTGTTTAGGAATTGTAGGTATAAATGTGGAGTGTTATTAGTTATTATATAAGTTAAGGTGGTGGTAAAATCTAAGTAGATAATGTCAGAGGGATATTAATTATGTCTTAGGGTGGGGAAATGCTTGTAAATTAACAAAAAGCCAGTTAATGTATCTCTTTTATTTAAATATAGTTACATCAGGGCCCTTAATTTAATGGTATGACTACCTCGGTTAGACACATTAGTTTTGTAATTTCTGTATTGGTATTAAGAATCCTTTCATATTTTTTAAGTAGATTTCTTTTTTGTTTTTGTCAGATTATTATTACTTTCAGTTTAGTAAAACACTAATATGGAACAAATTAAAAAGAAAATTTTCAACTTGTCGGAGTTTTTGTAAAATTAAAATATAAAGCCTTTTTTTTGTTTTAATGATTAGGGTAGGTAAAGTCAGAACAATTATGTACTGTTATCATTATACTGAGTATAATTCACACCATACTTTAGCATTTAATTTTTGTGTTAGTATTTCTGTAAAATTTTCAGTTTTACAGCACTCACAGTGTATTTTGGAAAGATATCAGATTTTTTGTGGACCATCCTGCATTTAGGTGCAAAAATTACAATCCTCTTCAAGATGGTTTTACTCACATGAGGTTTAACAACTTTAACTTAAATTTAAATACTATGTGAGAAGCATGCTCATAAGAATAATGTTAAAATTAAAGATTGAGAAGTTTTAATTTGGTTATATTGTTCATACAGCATATCTACTTACGTTCGCACCATATGGAAAACTTTTTTATTATTAATTTTACGAAAAAAGTTATTCTTTATAAAAAGTTCTGCATAGTCTAAAAGATGTTTCAGATTAAAAATAGGTACTTTTATTTTATTAAATATCCACCAATTTTACATTTTTCTAATATTTATTTTATTTGCAAGTAATCTAAATGTTCCTAACTTCATTTAAAAATCAAAACTAATAATTTTTTTAAAATTTTGAACCTTTATTAACCTAAAATTTTGATTACTTGCTTCACAAAATAATGTTAGTAAGTGTAAAATAATAATTCAAATAATTTTAATGAAATAAAAACAAAAAGGTAGCCATATTGAATCAACTGTCGCTCTGTCGATAAACAGGACGCTATGGTCGCTCATCCACGAACGTCGTAACTTGAATTTAAAACATTCAAGTTACGACGTTCGTACGCCCATCCGAGTGCTTATGCTTGCCCAATAGCAGCAAAAATGTTGCCAGATGGAATACATTCATTTGACATTTCTCTAACCTTTTGTGCTAACTTAAATTATTTAGGTCTTAATTAACAAAATGTATGTAAGTAATTTAAATATTCCTAGCTAGTAAAAAGGCCAATTAAATGTTACTAGTTTTGCAGAACTAAAAAGTTGCACGTAACGACCCTAACTATACCGGGTGACAACGAAATTGCTATCCAGCAATTTATTTTCTTCAGTGCAACCGTTTTCAAATTTAGGGACGTTTTATTTTATTATCGGATGCCAATTTCAGATATAATAGTATGTGTACTACTTCCGGTTTAACCGAAAGTGATATAAGCGTTAATATTTTAAATGGAACACCCTGTATCTTTTTTAGAATTTGAATTTTTCAGGTCATTCCTGATATAAAACCTTTATTATATTCATAACCTAACCCTTTTGATTTGGAGAAAATGGCGTTTGAAAATGTCCAAACGACAGCACATTATTCAGTTTTATGGAAAATCAAATAAACGTCGCAACAATTTAAAATGCTTAAAATTGTTCTTTTAAGACCCTGGGAGATCATTATAATACTACTTCCTGTTTAAGTGCTGTAAAATTTAAATTTCTAAGGATGATAACCCTGATAATTTTAATGACACCCTGTATATTTTCTGAGATTTAAAATCTTTAAGCTTTTCCTGATATAAAACCTATAATATACTCATAACCTATTCTTTTTAGTTTTAGAGAAAACAGCGTTTGAAAAGGTCCAGACGACGACAAAATATCCATGAAACTGTCTATTGTGAGGTCGTTTAGACCTTTTTAAACTCAGTTTTCTTTAAAAGTAAAAAGTTAGGTGATGGGTATATTATAGGTTTTATATCCGGAATAGCTTAAAGAATTTAAATCTTAGAAAATATACAGGGTGCTTCATTAAAATTATCAGGGTTATCATGCTTGAAAGTTCAAATTTTACAGCACTTCTAAGGGTGGAGTCTTTTAAAAGCAATAAAGCATTTTAAATTGTTGCGATGTTCATTTGTTTTCCCATAAAACTGCATAATGTGCTGTTGTTTGGACATTTTCAAACGCTATTTGCTTCAAAACCAAAAAGAGTTAGGTTATAAATATATTGAAGGTTTTTTATCAGGAATAGCCGGTTGATTTCAAATTATAAAAATTTACCGGGTATTCCATTTAAAATATAAAAGTTTACATTACTTCCGGCTAAACCGGAAGTAATACACAGATGCTAAATTAGCACCCAATAATATAATATAATGTGCCTAATTCTGAAAACTGTACGGTTGCACTGAAAAAAAAAAATTGCTGGAGAGTAATTTCGTTGTCCCCGGTATACTATAACTTTATTATACCTGTTTTAGGTTACAGCAAAGTTAAAAAATTCCTTTTACACTTCTTTAATCGAATTACGCTAAATGCGAACATGCTTTTATTTCCTTTTATCGTAAATTTTCTTTAAAAGATTTTCAACTTCTTTCAGGATACTTAAAGAAATATTAAAATGATTTATAGAAGAATAAATTTTCAGACAAGATATTTAGTAATTTGAATATAAGGCAAGTTATATGGGCATTTTCTTAATAACATATGGAGTTATTTATCAAAGGCACGTAGATGTAATTTAATAAGATGATATTGACAATTATTACGTAAAGCCGGCTACAGACGACATGCGAAGGCTTGGAAAATGTCCGCTTGTTTAAACGTTGGCACATCTTGTGAATGCAAAACATATGCCAAAGTAAAGTCAACGCAACCAAACTGGGAATAATAAAAACGCTATATAAACGCGCAACCACAATATGCAGCGACAAAGCAACCCTGGATACAGAACTAGGAAATATTAAAATGGATTTGCTTCAGAATGGTTATGGTGAGAGATCTATAAATAAAATTATAAATAGTTGTAATGTGGAACCACCAGTGCGACCACCTGATCAAGATACTTTCTCTCTTTTAACAATTCCATATGTGAAAGGAACGTCCAAAAGATTAGACAAATAACAAAGAAATATGGAATTAAAACCGTCTTTAAGTCTGGATCTACGTTACGAAGCTTTTTGAGAAAAAACAGAACCCGATTTATCCACGCAAGAAAAGATTCTATTTACCAGGTACCATGCCAATGTGGGGGTCGTACATTGGAGAAACAAAGCGCCCTTCAAATGCAAGACTGGCAGAGCACAAACAACACACACAGAGGGGGAAACACCGAAATCAGGGATCGCTGACCATGTTTGGTCTCAACAACACCATATCAAGTGGTCAGAAGCACGGGTTGTTCACAGGGAACCACATTGGAGAAAGCGCAAATTTAAAGAAGCCGTCTTCATTGAAAACAATAATGATGTTTTTAGCAATCCAAGTGTGGACATATCAAACATTTGGAAACCACTATTAAAGAGTTCTAATGCCGGCGCCTTAGGTGAACAACCCCACGCTTGACCGAACCCAACTCCATCACGGGTGAATGATCTTCCCCTGTGTATATAAACTCAGTAGCTTTAGGAATAAGGTTTAGTTTACACTTGAGAACGGACAGAGATAGTACTGCCCGAAACGTTGTGTGAATAAATTAATAAAGACAATGGAAGTCCGAAATTCTTCTTTTCTACTGAATCATTGTCTACCACATTCAGACTGAATAATACCCATTTCTTATTGTAAATTAGTGTTTTTTTAAAGCAGAAACAGACTGAAAACTGGTAAAAAAACAATCTAGAATTTTTGGTTTATATGAAAAGTAACCCGTTATCTGAGATCCACAACATGATTTCTTATGCATGGCTTGCGATTATAAATGAAATGTCCGTTATAATATAAATATTACAAATAATCAAATTATAACGTAAATCAGAGTCTCAGTGTCACAAATAGCCTACTCTACAATAACCACAAATACTTTTAAACACAAAAAAACGCTTAATTAATATAAAAATCATGCGTATTAGCATTTGCAAAATATTTTTTAAGTCACATGCCAGACTTGCGCAAAGGAATGCTTGGCTCTAGGGTTTGTAGCTTTTTCTTTTCGCACAGAATTAATACGGAACCAAGCTTAGATCAATTAAAGACGATGGTAATCCATGGAAGCCTAGAACCAGCAACCGACGTTTACAGGTTATTCTCACACGCCTTCGTCTAGGGCACACGAGATTTACCCATTCCTACTTATTTTCTAATAGTGACCCACCCTGTGTGATACATGTAATTTAACAAACAGCATCTCTCACATATTAATTAACTGTCCTAAATACGTTAGAGAACGATTGTCTTACAATATCCCAAACAGCCTTCTACAACTTCTTGGAAAAGACTGCCCAGTGGAAAACTTGGTGAACTATCTTAAAGCCATAGACATCTTAAACAAACTCTAATCCTAATTTATTGTACTTAGCTTATTTTATTGTCAGCTAATAACCTTAAGGTGGATGCGACTTGTTTTTTAAATTAAAAAAAAAAAGAATTAATACGGTAATGGCAAATATATTTTTTTTAAAGTAAGTATCGTAGGTAAACTTATTGACTTAAGAATTTTGAATGTTAAGTGTTGTTTTATAATTTAAATATAAGATTGTTGTTAAGTGTTAGATATTATTAATGTAAGTCCTTATTATTAAATTTGCCGCAAAAATAAGCAGAAGACAACAACTCTTATTTTGAAGATGGTAAATTGTTTTCAAAAAGACGTTAAGCTCTATTAGCTGTAAGTGCTATAATAGGTAGTGTGTTTATTTTTTATTACTTTCCATACGTTTAAAGTTGGATAAATTAAATAAAGCGTAATTTTTGTTTTGGTGTAGTACATGTCCCCATACATGACGTGCCCTAATCTTGATTTAACGTCACGAAGTGTGACCAAACATTCGACACCTCTAGCATGAAATATATCATATATTTTACGTTTTTTTTGAAACACGTTTATTTCCATTCAAATACAAAAGCATTTTAGTTTATCGCTTTAATATTTACATATTTTTATGTATTAAGGTATTTTGGTGGGTTTAAGTTATGGTCCGAAAAGTTAACTAATAAAAAAATATTAAATTTAAAAGTATCACCTGGTTAAACCATGATTGTTACTAAGGTAGGACTTGTTTAATTTTGGGACCCTTGGTCATAGGACCTGAATAAAGGTTAAACTTTGAAGCGGTTTATAAGTATATGTTTAATTTTTATGGTAAATTATTTTTTGGCTTAAGATTTAGCTGGTAATTTTATCGTATATTATTAGGGATATTAGTAGTTCTAGCTTGATAAATATGGCTGTTTTAAAACTTTAACCCAGCAAAATGATCGTAAAAATTAAATTTGCTGGTTAAATAGTTGTGTGTTTTATGTGCTTGTAAGCAAACAATAAAATCAATGTTACTTCAGGTATTTTGGAGTTAATATCTTTTTTTTTTCGCCCTTTTGGGGTCATCCCACCAAGGCCCGACGACCGCCCCCCTAGGTGGTGCACTGCAGCCTAAAGGCTTATTGTACCTTGACCCCTACTCCTTCCCATTCACACACCATTCATTCCATAACTTGGATGGTTGTTGCACGGTCCGTTTGTTCACCCCGAGCAGAACACCGCGTGCCGTTGCCCAAAACCCACAATGCCGATCACCCATCCAAGTTATGGGCGCGCACTTCACTGCTTAACTCCGGAGATCGATGCTGGCCGATACAACCGGAGCAGCCACAAAGCGCGCCTAGTTTAAAGTTAATATCTTATTTCTACTGTCAAAGACTGTACAACTTATCCTGTTAACAATATTAAAGTATTCACCAAAACATTAAACTTTTTGTGTAAATACTTAAAAGCCTTTATATCTATTTAATCTCTCTTTTTACCTATTTTAAATTGCAAAAAGTTAAAGCATACTTATCTCATAACTTTAGTAAAGTTTGGCTAACCACAGGGTCGCGATAATTTCCTTTTAACATAAATTTGTATAAAATGTTCTTTAGCTTTTTCAGGCTATCTAAAGGTATGTAAGACATGTACGTTCATCATCAGTAAAGATATGTATTACCAGTATTATTAGCTAGTTTATAATGCTTAATATTGAGTTCTATTTATTTTAAAAATAACTTTGCTTTCGTGCATACTTAGAAAAAAAAAAACAAATAACTAACCAAGGCGTTTTTTTTAAACTTAATTTAAACAAAAATTTGTTTATTTTTAAAAAACCAAATTTTATTTAATTTTACTTACGCTCTATTTTTCTTCTGTGCACACACAATTTTTCCTATTATGATTTTAATAAAACATGTAGTACTTTTCCAAGCAATCTTTTTTCAATTACTCAAACCTAAGGGTAAAATTGCTTACACGTCAATATTTTTCGATATCACCAACTTTACGACTTACAATAAAACAAGAAAAAACTAGAAGAAAAAGATAAATTTTATTTTTCACTTTGGGGAATATAAGAGGTTAATAATAAAAGACGTATTCTTTAGCATGCTTTTCATTTTATTATAATTTAAAATTATTACTTTTATTTATATTAAATTATTAAAATATACAAGGTGTCTCTAAAAGGGTATGCACGAAATGCTACCACAAAGAAGAAAACAATTTTGTGGTTGTCAGAAAATTTAATTGCTTTGACAATATCAAAATCATACCATTCTAATAGACTAGGACATAAAACTAGATTTTGTTTTCCCAGTTTTTTTTTGGGCACGATAGTACCTAGTGGCTAACCCCACTTCAATTTTTATATTGTTTACCCCTTTATGCAAAACGCCAGGCTGTGGTGATGGTTAAAAGAAGAATGACTATTAGTAGAAATTTGTATCTTATATTTTAAGACGTTTGCAGTTGAGCCTAATGCGGAAGAATATTTAAAACGTTTTATATTTTGTTTTTGAGTCTTTATGATAACTATTTATCATGATACAACAGACTTTGTGTTAAAATGACAGCTGTACTTGATAAATATTTGGTTTTGGTTATTTATACTAAATCGATGAGACAATTTAAAGCATACAAACGTATATCAAATTGCGGAGCGCTAAATAACGCCGCTTTAATTGTGCTTTGACAAAGTGATTTCAGTTTAACTTGGTTCTTTGGTTTCAAACTGTTAGGGTAAAAGCCGGATAGTTGCTCCACTTTTCGAAAAAGCTTTATTTTTTTGAAGTATGAACTTTCTAAAAATTATTTAGGATGTATCTCAAAAGATAGGTCTTTAATCTTTTATAATAGCCTATTTTTGTATAGATAATTAACCATGGTTTTAAATAAATACTGTTTTATTTCACCTCTTAAAAAAGGGATAGTTGCCTAATATGGCGGATAGTAGCCTATCGTGAAAAATGCTTCGGAGGATACTTGCCTCGTGCGGGGTTAGTAGCCTCGGCGTGATTTTTAGTTTGAATAAAAAGAAACTCCTAATAACTAAAGTATACTTTATCCTTTTTTAAACAGTCTTTATAATTTAAATACTGAGATCTTTTATGAACTAAAATTTTAAATAATAATTAACATTTTTAAATAGTTTTTAATTTTATTGATTAAACTTATAAAGATAAAAAAACTTAAAGTTATATTGGTTACTATAAAATATTAGTATCTTTCTTAAAAATAAAAAACTTAGGTAATCAACTTAGTTACTAAACCTTAATTTTTACTGGAAGCTAAGGCTTCCAGTAGTTTTTAAATCTAGTACACGTCTCATACCTCCACATTCTACACGTCTTACATTAAATCCATTGATTTAGTCAAATTGTAATTCTCAAAGCATTCCACGCAATATTGATCAATTGAAACTGTTTTAGTCGAATTAGCTTTTTTTTCAATATCTCTTGAGTATATTTTATCGATTTTTCGACATTAATTCTTTTGAGTGGTAATCCTTTGGTAGCATTAATTTTTCTCATTTTTTCTCGCAACTCTTCCAAAGCTAGTGCTAAGCTCTCTTCCGTCCATTTGATGTTCCGTGGAACCACGCCTAGTTTACGTTTATATTTTCGAGGCATATTGCTCGTCTAGAATGAATACAATAAAGTTAAATAGATTATTACTTTATTTAAAACAAGTTACAATCACAGAAAAAACCATAAAAAATAAAATCCGTCTTTGCTTGTAAAAAATGCTTAGCTAATCTAAAGGCAACTATCCGCGTAAATATGTAAGGCGACTATCCTTTTTGATGCGGATACTTGCTCTTTTATTTGCGAAATAAATACAAGTTATTTAACAATAAAACATATTAAACAATGTAATTTAAACTCTAATGCATGCAAAGAAACAAAAAGTTTACCGAAACCTCGATCGGTAAAAAAAATATTTAATAGAAAATACTTACCAATATAATTATATCGCCCGTTAAAGGTCCGCCACAAAAGGTTTTTGCTGATACGCGCAACGCGTATTTCGATGGCTTATCCGGCATTGAGGCCTGCGGGGGATCACCACTTATTGTAGTAAAGCGCCAGCGCAACTTAAACTCCTAACATAGTGTATAAAAATTGGGGCATGTATCCCCCCGAGGCAACTATCCGGCTTTTACCCTAGAATTATCGCCTGTTTTGGTTTAAAGCCGCCATACTAAAACGAGTGGAAATATACAGGGTTATTTGTTTTAAAGTTAACAAGGCTTTATTTTTGACTTTTTCTGTACTGATTTAAAAAACCAATATAGTTATTTCGTGTTTTTTTCTAGAGTTCAATAATCTAATCAGACAAACATTTAAAACAAAACAGAAGAGTCACAGCACGAGTGACGTATTCTTTTAAATGGTTTACCTCATATATTTTAATATCAGTAGATAGAGATTTTCACAATGAATTCAATGGTGGTGGTTGGGGTGGTTGGGTTTATTTCCTGCGGTTTTGATGCATTTGGCTGTTTCGACAAATAGGTAATTTATATTCCCCGAGGTATTATATTTTTTGTGGGTTGGCAAATATAGTCATTGTAAGTTTAAAAAAACGCACCCTGTATAGAAAATTATTGAAGTGTGACTATGGTGAAAATTTGAGCATATTTTAGAAATCAATGATGAGTAATAGTCTGTGATTTATTTCACTTTGCTCGTGATAGCGTAATATGCAAAAATAACCATAAATATTAATACATCGAGAGTGTCACTTTACAATATCTCATGACATAATAAAACGACGATAGCTTGATATTTGTCATTGAATTTGGGAAACCTATCACTACAGTAACATCAAATGATAAATGGTAATATCAGAAAATGTAACATCGGCATACGGTATGTTAAACTTTAAGAATATAAAATGTCCTACATTTTAAATAATAATCATACATTATAAATTTTGGTTCAACTTGATCGCTACGATATTAATTGTAAATAAAACAAAATGTTTTTACAGAATTCTCTTAATATGTTTTATTATGATAGAGAAATCTATAAAAATTATGTATAAACAAAACAATGGCCAAATGCTACCCAAACAGCAAAAACTTTCCATTGGGCAATCCCCCATATAAGTAATGCACGGGTCTCGCGATGTTTTACGTCTGCTCCACAGCTTAACCATTGTTTGGTAGTGTAGCCCAGCTGAGCGAAGCAAGGTCAAGAAATAGTGTGGACGCATGCTTTACTTATATGGGGGATTGCTGAATGGAAAGTTTTTGTTGTTTGGGTAACCATGGCTTCGGTGGCATACCTTAATCCGACGGTCCATATTTTCAATGGCTCCGAGACGTGAGACATAATTGACTTTTAATGTCATTTATGTGCCAAGTTATTCTTGTGGCCAGAAATTAAGAATATAAACCTGGATGATATATAATTGGACATATTAAAAAAAAATTAACGCCAATAAGCCGACAACATTTCAAAAACAAAAGGATAAAATAATTAACCTCAATTATGTCTCATTGAAATTATGGACCATCGGATAGAGGTATGTAATCACAGCCGTTGCGAGCATTTCGTCGATATCTTATTTTACACATAATTGTCATAGATCTTTCTATAATTATAAAAATATTAAAAGCATTCTTTAAAAACTTTTTGTTTTATTTACAATTTCCATCTTGCGTTTAAGTTGGACCAGTCTTTCTTAGAAGACCAATAAATTAAATCATTTGAACTATTGAACATATTTTAAGCAATATTTTAGGTGGAAATGTGCATTAATTTAATAAAAAAACAAGATCGCGAGGCTATCGAGAGTTTTTTTTTTTTAATTATTGTCCATAGAACCTTTTTCCAGGCACAATCTTACATTTTTTAAAGTTTAATTAATTTTAAATTATAAGTCAAATGTTATACGGCTAAATTATTTAACAAAATACTTTGATAGATGGTATTTATTTGGGTACACGGCAAAATAAAATTAAAAGTACTAGAAACCAAAAAATTTTAAACAAGTAAACAGATAATTAAAAATCGACGTTTCGGTGGCAAATCTGCCACCGTTGTCAAGATAAATGGAATTAAACTAATAAAAATAAAAACTTACTATTATTTAAGTTTAAAATTAACAATTTTTCTGTTTTTTTGGGATATTCTGAAAACTTTGACATTAAATGTCAAAACATGTTTTTTTTTTTTTTTAACAATTTCCATGTTGCGTTTAAGTTGGACCAGTCTTTCTTAGAAGACCAATAAATTAAATCATTTGAACTATTGAACATATTTTAAGCAATATTTTAGGTGGAAATGTGCAATAAAAAAACAAGATCGCGACGCTATCGAGAGTTTTTTTAAATTATTGTCCATAGAACCTTTTTCCAGGCACAATCTTACATTTTTTTTAAGTTTAATTAATTTTAAATTATAAGTCAAATGATATACGGCTAAATTATTTAACAACATACTTTAAACAACAAAGATTTTTACTAATAAAAAAGTTTGACATTTCCTATTAATTTTGTCAATATCATGACAAAATGTATTCGCTGGTAAACAGCACTAGCACTATTTCATAATAAGGGAAATCATCAATTAACTATATTTATAGTTATTGTTTTTATAAAGGTCCGAAAGGACTTTTGGTATCTTAGGAACTACTTACATATTGCTAAGTATTTTGGTATTTTACCCATTTTTTGCAGCTTTTTACCATCTACTAAAGCTGGTAATTATTTACAAACCGAAAAAGCGCCAATTTCAGTAAAATAATTATAACGAGGGTTTTTAAGGACGCTAATCACGAATCTGAAAAAATTAGTCGGCAACGTTTTGTTCACGAGATATTTATTGTCAAAATTGAATAGAAAACTAATCTGTGTTAACAATTTTTTTCTCTTTCATTTTTAAGTTTTTTGCTAAATATACACTATTGCAAAGCTTTACTTTAAATTACTTTAGTCGCAGTAGCCAAGTGGGCGCTACTGCGATTTAAATAATGTTTTGCAATTTATTGAAAAAAAGTAAAATAAATAATAAAATTAAGTTTTAAAAGACGAAAACTAAATATTTAGTGTCAATTTTACTTTAAATCGAAAATTGTTTGAAACAAGAAGAGAAAATGTCGAATAAATGAAGTAAATTTGCTTTACAAGTTTGATGATGCTTAAAAACAAAACGTTGCAAACAGGCAGGAGGTAAGATTTGACTTCGCCATTTTTTATTTAAATTAAAGACATATTTATATAAGTTAAATAACCCAATAAAATGACTATTGTAATAAAAACGGGTCATGTCAAATCTAACCTACTTTAGGACCTTATATACATTTGGATTTTGTTGTTGGCACTTTTTTATTTTTGGACAAACCACGAAGCCTAAAACCCTACATACTAACGTATCATACCCACGTCTTAAGCGAGGTAAGAGGGAGTTTGTTGACACGGGACTTAAATACTTGAAGATTTGGGGGAAGGAAAGACCTGCGCGGGAAGCAGGTTCCACATTCCAGAAACTCTAGGGATAAAAAAACGAACAAAGTGGAAAGTTCGGGGCCTGTCCAATTGGACCGTATAGGGATGCATACGCGCGGAACCAAGAGTTTCTCTATTGGGAACCGTGAGTGGAGGAACTACACTGGATAATTCTTCAGAGCAGAAGCCATGGAAGTATCTATAAAAAAGCGATAGATCCCCCACAGCCCGACGATGGGCAAAAAGGGAAGCCTTTCTGTAAGTGAAGGATCATTAATGAGACGAATAGCTCTTCCTTGAATAGAATCAAGAATGCTTAGGGTTGTGGGGGAAGCCATGCCCCAGATATGAGAACAATATTCCAAGGGAGGTCGGATTTGAGACACATATAAAGTGTATAAATTAGAAGGGGAAAAATAATTTTTGGCTCGAAAAAGAAATCCAAGCTTTTTTGAAGCTGCCGTGGCTATAGATACAATGTGTTTATGCCAGTTAAGGTTACTTTCAAATGTGACGCCCACAAGATTGAAGGTGTCTTTGCTGTAAAACTTGGCCACTCATAAGTAGAGAATGAGTATTTGGTGACTCTTTTCGCGACAAGGAACATGACTGTGTTTTGGATGCATTAAAATGGACGACATTTCTAACGCCCCAATCCAATATGAAATTAAGAGATCCTGCGAAAGAGACATCTGCATCGCTCTGCGTTTGTTTTCCAAATCAGGTTTAGTGATGGGTTTAGGAACCTGAAAACTGGAGTGAAAGGTACTTTCGTCGGCGAAACTATGAATGGAATTAGTTGTGGACGAGAAAAGGTCATTGATGTGAAGAAGAAACAATGTTGGTGCCAGAACTGAGCCCTGAAGCACTCCAGCATTAACTTGGTGAAAGCTTGAAGAATGGCCGTCCACAATACCTGATATACATCGATTAGATAGGTATTTAGGTATAGGTTATTTAGATCTTCATTCTTTTTGCGGCAAAGCCCACAGTCATGCATAATTCGAGTATTGAACTTGGCTCACCTGTTTCACAATAATATTTTTGGTGGAAAAAATTACATACCAGTTAACGTACAAAAGTTATATTGACCAGTGTTGGCAAAATTCCATCATTGATCCTTATTACTAAACAAAATTTTATCCGCAAAAACAATTTTCATTAAAATTACATTCTCTGCTGTCATACAATTAAAATTTTATTCCTTTGTTTAGCAAATTGGGAAACTTGAAAATACATACATTAACTTGTTTTCCCTTCTCTACTAATAACTAGTGCATCCTCTTTTTGCCAATTACATAACATATGTAAACAAAATTAACGTCGTTATTAGATTGCAATATAATTATTGTTAATATAAATAGCTTGTTAAAACAATTTGAAATTTGTGAAAATTAGTTAAATTAATTCAAAATTATTATTGCAAAATTGCCAAAGGCACACATAGCAAAAGATTTGAACACCTTAATTTACCTTAAGTTACAATAACTTAACAAGAGCTACATACAGGGGGTCCAAGAACACGTAAGCAATCTCTTGGATTTATATAGAACACGTGAAAATAATGTTCCTTTTTTTTTCTACAGCCCCTCTTTACAGAGATATGTGTTTTTAAAGGACACCGCTAGATATCAGTTTTTCCTAAATAACTTTTATAATACTTGATATAATGATAGTACAGAAAATAAAGCATTTTACCTGACAATTTTTTGGTCCTGCATGAATCGATTGGAAATTTTATTAGAAGACAAAAAATAGCCCAAGGTACAAAACCTATATCGAGCCGAATGGCGCCGAAAACTCTTAGGGTGGTTGCCACCCCCTTCCTAGGGAGTGACAATTTTTTATAACATTTTAACAACAAAAATCGATAAAAAAGTAATTTTAAATAAAAATGTTCTTTGTGTTTTATTCGCAAAACTAATACTTTTCAAGTTATTCGTTATTGAAAGTAATAATATTTCGACAAAAAAAAAAAACCTTTTAATGGGGCTTTTGCGAATAACTCGAAATCTATGCAAAAAAACTGTAAAAGGCAAAATTGTAGGTTTTAAAAAGATGAACAAAACTGTTTTATTGTAATTTTAATGCAACCAATTCGAATAAAGATACGGCGTGTTAATGGTTAATTTTTTTCCTTAAATGTACAATTTGATAGAATAAAAGTAAAATAACGGAAAAATTCTGCATATTTTTAAGAAAACTTATAAAATCTTTTTTGAGGTATCTAATAAGGCCTTTCTTTTTAAAAAAGAAGAAGTTTTTAGCTTAAATTGAGTGAGTCATGATAAAAATAAGGTCAGTATTTAATTTTTTCGACGAAAAAATCAAATTAGACAAGCCCTTAATTGATCCCCTAATTTAAATTGACGTTAACTCTTTTGCAGTTCTCTTTATAAAAGTATTAATTATACCTCCAAGGAGTGTAACCAATTTTAAATGCCTAATTTCGGGAAAATTTAAGCTTAAAGTGAAAAACGGTTATTTACAGTTATTATATATTTGTCACCTTTTTTTCTAAATGACTACGAATATACTGAAGATAAGAAAAAAATGATGAAAATTTAAATTGCAGGTTTTTAAATTTTTCTGTGCGTAGGTTTTCTGTACAGTGAATATTTGGCGAAATGTAGTCCTTTAAAACCCTCTATTTACGAACAAGCAACACCCTTTTCGAGCTCTTTAAACTCACCCCTTTTAAAAACTAAAGGGTCTTTAGAAATTTTACTTACAGAGCCTTCTAGCCCTTAAAAACCCTACAAAAGCTTTTTTATTTTTTTTTAAATTTAAAACAAAGGAAATACGTTAAAAAAATCAATAAATCAATAAAAATCTAAATATTATTTTTAAAATTGGACATTTTAAGTTACTAGAACTTTTAGACGTATTACTAATACATTTTTTAAGAAACTTGTAACATATTAAAGGTCAGCTTTAATTAGGGGGTAGTAAGGGGGTTGTTTTATTGATTTTTTCGTAGAAATTTTTTTTAAGTGGCCTTATTTTTATCATAAATTACCCAATTTTTAAGCTAAAAATTTCTTCTTTTGTTTAGTCTAATTATGTACTTTAAAAAAAGGTTTAATAATTTTTTCTCAAAAAATGCAAAATTTTTCCGTTATTTGACTTTGAATGTGTTAAATTTTGGATTTGATAAAAAAGCTAACAATTAACACTTTGTATTTCAGTTTTTATTGAGTCGTAGAAAAATTGTAATAAAATAATTTTGTTTTTCTTTTAAAAACCTACAGTTTTGATTATTACAGTTTCTTTGATTAAATGCATACTTTTCGAGTTATTCGCAAAAAACTCATTAAACGTTCGATTTTTGCGTCGAAAAATGGTTACTTTTAATCGCAAATAACTTAAAAAATATTGGTTTTGAAAAACAATGTATAAAACAATTCTTGCTTAGAATCACTTTTCCAATTGATTTTTGTTGTTAAAATGTAACAAAAAAATACCCCCTAGAGTGGTGGCATCTACCCCAGGATTTTGGCGCCCTTTGGTTCGATATAGGTTTTGATTTTTGGACTATTACCTACCTTCTGTTAAAATTTCAAGTCAATTCATGCAGGACCAAAGAATTGCCCGGTTTTAGCTTTTTTAGAGCTCCATTTCTTGTAGTTTTTAATATGATAAATACAAGTTAGGACTCTTTACAATGGTATCCTTGTAAGACAGTTGCCTTTATAAGTTCGCCAGGGGCAGACTAACCCTAACATAATAGTGGTAATTATTTTTACACCCTGTATAATAAAGAAATTAAATGAGATATTTTGGTTAGCCTAAATAATTAGCTAAAAAAAGGTACATTTGTTAGATGTCGATAAATTGAAGCGTAAAATAAAAACAAGTTTTTGTTTAGAAGAAGCATCTAAAAACATTAGATTTTTTTAGTTGAAAATTGTATTAAAAAAATATAAACAAAACATATTTTTTTAAAGTTTTTCTCGAGAACGCTTTACCTTTTCCATATTGGACAAAAGTACCTTTTTTATCTTTAGGTTTTGGCTATTTAAAAATATTATTTTTTTTTACTATATAGGTGTAAAAATAATTAGTGCTATTGTTGAAGGGTTAGTCCACCCTAACGAACACCCTGTATCTTAAAAACTAAGTTGTTTGGGACATATGTTCATATGGGTTTTTCTAATATTTTTTAATCAATCAAAAAAAATTCTTGCATTTGTTTAGAAACACCCTGTATAATGATTTTTTACCGAGGTGTGTATCCAAAAATTGTTTATACACACCTTTGAAAAAAATTAAAAAAATACAGGTTAATTTAGGTCAATTTGTGGACACCCTGTACAAAAAACTTTATAATTAAATTATTTTTTATAATTTTATAATTTTAAATTGGAGTTCTTTTGATTAGTCCAGCCAAATAACGTATCAAATGTGTTTTAAACTTTTATTGGGAAACTTAAATTAATACAACTTTTTAAAATTATTTCTAAGTTTTTACCAGATAGAATGTCGCTTCAATTCAAGAAAGTCATTAAAAGTTTGCACAAATTTGTTTTAAACATAAATGAGTAGTAGGTAAATTAAAATTGATACCAGGTATTCCTTCAAATCTTTGCAATTACTAAAGTAAAAAGCTGGTAGACTTTTAACATTGTATTATTTTTCTAAGGCCATTTGTAAAAAAATATTGAGTTAGAAAAAAAGATTTATCGGCTAAAGGATACTAAATAAAATAAATATTTAGGTTTAAAATATATTATTTTTGTAACTGTATGTATACAGTTCTTTACGTTTGCTTATTTTGGTCAAATAAATTTAGACAGGACTGGACTTACGGGACTTTTTTAAAATGATATATAAAACTTTTTTACAATTAGGCCAATACGTTTATTTTGATTTAAATTACTGTTAAGTTTGGTTAGCATCAGTAACCATAGTAACCTCAAATTTTTGATTTTCAATGGACAGTTAAAAAAGTTATTTTTTAAAATCGAGAGAAATGCATGCCTTATGAAAAGCATTATTTATCAAAAATAATTATAATTCCCAAATCCTCCAATTGTTGACAGATTCGCTATTCCTGAATTATTTTTCATAGTTTGTCTACAAGAAAAACTTATTAGCCTAATTTTAGCTAAATCGGATTTCTTTGGCAACGAGGTTAAATACAGTATTTTGGAGAAAGTCCCGTGAATCCAGTCCTGTCTAAATCTATTTGACCAATATTGGGAAAC
The DNA here is from genome assembly GCA_014170235.1 of Listronotus bonariensis. NCBI lineage: Eukaryota > Metazoa > Arthropoda > Insecta > Coleoptera > Curculionidae > Listronotus > Listronotus bonariensis. The sequence goes on from JACEGR010003663.1 coordinate 99,143, forward strand.
CTAGAAAAATATATCTACCTATTAGCCCTTTAAAAATAGAAAAGATAGGCGCAACAGATAAAAAGTTATTATTAGTTAAAAGTGTGCAAGTTTAATTTGGCCCACCCTGTATGTCCATATGCTGTCACCAAGGGGTTGTTAAAACAAATCGACTGTTCTTATTTTAATTTCCGACACTAAAAAATTGGTTCCTAGGCACCTCCAGAGGAGGATGCTCAGCAACAATTAGCTCTTAATTTTAATAGAAAGATTTGCCGCCACATAAAAACAAAAAATCATATACCCCCATCCGCTAATCATAAAGCAAAACTTAAAAAAAAATGTGAAGAAAATAAAAAGCCTTATAAAAAAGTGTTTTAAAACTTCTTCATTGAATATAACCATTAAAAGGATATACAAGGTCAAAGATAAAACAATAAAAAAATTAATTGTCTTAAATTTTATAACCTACTAGAAAATAATGATTGCCAATGCAGTTATAACTATTTCTTCTGGAAATTAAACTGCCTACAAAACAGGTTTCTTATACTGCTTTAATAAACCTAACCATTAAAAAAATATACAATGTCAAAGATAGAGAAATTTTAAGACGAAAACCCTTATTATTTATTTTGATTTTTGTAACTTACTTAACAAGTATAGGAAAGCTTTTTAAAAAGCTGTTAATTTCTATTAAAAATAGTAGAAATTCAATAATCAAAAATTAGTTTTTAGTAAGTTACAAAATTTAAAACAAAAATAGGCATTTTTCTTAAAATTATTTAAAATTTGTCCTTAAATAATTTGATTATATTTGTCAAAAAATTATGAAAGACCTATTTTGTAAAAAATTCAATTCAATCTTATTTATTGTTTTCATGTAATTAACCACTGGCGAGATATGAATTTTTCGTATGGGACTGAGAAAATTATGCCAAAGTGTAATGAGGCGATCTTTCCATTAACATTAGAAGCTCATTGTTTTTGAACATTTTCCTATTGACATCCAAAGAGATAAAGACTTTTACTACCCCAGGGCCTCTGCTGACCTAGCTACGCCCCAGCACTAATTACAGTAACAGGTGTAAAGCCCATTTGCAACGCAAAAAATATTAGATGTGCGGATCAATTTTTGATGGCCTGGTATAGAAAACACAAACTTGCTAAGAACATTAATCAGTTAGGATTTTGTAAATATAAATCGTTAACAGCCGTCCATTACTTAATTTAAAATTGGACTTGGCATGCCTAACATCGACATCAGATTCTGCCAAAAAGCATTAATAGGGTGTGTGTTTAGATTCGAGAATGGTCAGGGGGAAAAAGTCTTTTGAATTAAAGAGAAATACGGAAAAATAACTTACTATGACCTATAGCAACAATAAAACTAATGGAGGGTTTTTAATCATCCTGAAAACAATTTCTAGAATGATGATTTAAAACCCTCCAGCGTAGTTTGTTCGACTGCATATGCACGCTAA